>CM056729.1:88406336-88574473 GCA_029844215.1 Przewalskia tangutica
TTTATGGCGATCTGCACTTCCTCATCTGAGCCTCGTAAAGCGCCATCCCCGAATCTTTGAGTGGTAGAAATTTATTATATCTGAAACTGTTGGGGCAAATGATCCTCGACTGTGAAGTCAATATACGGGCTCGCGGCGTATCCTCGAAGTCTGGATAGTGCGCGCTACCTGCCTGTAAAATCTGTCTGTGGATGAGAAATGGTCTGCTCGAAACTTCGCTGCGTCCGCAAACCCTGCGGAAGGACCTCAGGAGAGACAGCGAAATGTGGAACCTGCATGCATTATATGATGATAGGGACTCCGTGCGATCGGCAGTCTCTGGGATGTAATCGCAATCCTCGGTACGAAAAGTGAATCTGACGGGAAGAAAGTGGGCTGATTTAAATCATTTGTCGGCGATAGCAGTATAGAATCGTATGCCATACGGAGTGCGAGGTAATCACGTGATAAAGTCGTGTTGATTACCTCCAAAAGCTTCCGGTCGGGATCTCGAATAAATGCAACAAACCACGGAGCCTCTGGTGCTCTGCCCTTTACGGCTCGCTTGACAGCAGACGGGTAGCGACTCTGAACTTCTGCAGCGTCCCTCTTGAAGCAAATCCACGCTGATACCACGGATCTAAGGTCGGTGGTGCATCTTGATGCGAAACCACCGGATGGATGAGTAGTAGCTTGTGTATTTGTGTGCTTCCCCCGAGAACACTGCTGCGGTGTCACGAGAACATCACGGAACGCCTGATCTGCCCTCCTCAGAGCCTTAGCACCCCGTCCGGTGCTACCGCCGAAAAAGGACCCTTGCGCCTCACGAAGAGCTACATGTATCCGCGATATCGAATCAAAGGCCCGGATCTCGGTATTGCCTCTTCGCCTCGCCGAAGCGATGGAAGACTACGGCGGGCTCGCGAACTCAGCTTGCTGCTATATCGAGTCAATCAAAGCGGACCCACGAGGCTGCATTCGCCGATGCAAATCCACGAACCATGTCCTCATACTCTATTGCACGTCGATGAAACCACGTACGACGCTACGACTGTTGGCGTACGCCCGACGTTGGCCTTCCCGGGTGGTCATGGGATATCGACATGTCGTAATCCTTAAGCTTAACTCTAACCACGCAGTCTCTGTCGTGGATTCGGCTCCTGCATGGTGAAGATATCTGGGAGGCTCTTGTAGTGCGTATAAATATCAAAAAGCGTGACCCCGAAAGTACAAATAGTGCCTCCGAGATCTTGGCGTGAATCGCGGTGCGGCTCTAAATCATGGGTGGGTAGTTCACTCTGGAAGTGTTTCTTCGGTAGTCGGGATGCATATGCTGCTTTATAGCTGCGCCGTGCTGCGTCAACACGGCTACATCCCAACCGTGGATCTGCGTGGCATCGCGATACCGCGACGTAACCATGCGGACCTGCGGAAGTAAGAGCGAGGGGCGGTCGTCGATCTCTCTTCGACAAGCTGGAAAAACCACCGCTCCTGAAGCATCGATCCGGCTGGAACATTGGCTGCTTACTTACGGTCGGCCTAGTCAATGAAGTGCGAGAAGATAAAGCAAACTTCTCCACGAGCGCCCGATAATAACTGCTGAGCCCGAGCTGCGAACCTCAGCCGGAGTAGTGAAATTCGGCCAAGTCTGGCTACCTCGATCTTGGCGCGTGCTATCGGCTTTCGAATGCCGTCGGCCGAACAAGTATACCCCAGAGCGCCATGCTGAAGTCAACCAAAACTTCGCATTTGGAAAACTTGGCGTACCATGGCTGCTGGTCTGGAGAAGCTATCGGCCACGATCCGCCGAAATACTCGCATGCTCACTGCTCTGGCGAGAATAAGCGAGATATCATCGGTGATGAACACTACATCGCCGCGTGTCGAAAATGGTTTGAACACTCAGATTCGTCAAATCCATGAATACCCGGCGGAGCATTGGTCGGCCAACCAGACATGACCACAGACTCATAATGCCGTCACGCAGGGTCGGAATCGATGCTAGGGACATCCACATCTCTGACGAACTCCTTTGATGATGGCAGGCGGTCGATCTTGGAGAAACGTCTACGCGCCACGCGGCTGGTCGAACAAATCATCAATCGCAGGAAGGGGGTATGCATTCTTAATGGTCACCTTGTTAATTGCACATGGTAATCAACACCGCATGCGCGTCGTCGCTATATTAACGCCGAGCAATCTGGCTTGTATGCGGGAGAAACACTGAGCGATGAAACTTGGCTTCTGCACAGCAAATACCTAAGGCGATCGCCCAGACTCTCTCGGCTTCGGGTGCCGTTACGTATGTGGCGGAATGGAAATGAGTAGGAGTGTCTCAACTCAATATCATCAATACAAAATCAATCTCCACTCGGGAGGATACGGGAGGATGCGTCTGGGAACACGTCGGGAACTTCGTGACTCAGGCGGTGAAAATGCTGCCGCGGCCTCGATGTCAAACACTGAACTAGATGGTAGATATACCACACATCGCACCATCTTCCTAGCCTTGAGGTAGGAAATAAACCTACCGCTCGGCGATACCGTGCTCACTCGCTCGGCAATGTAAGCTCGCCGGAAGCGGAGCCAAAATGCTACTCTCCTCATGCGATCTGCATTGTGGCATAGCAAGAAAGGTAGCCAATCCCGTCCCGTGATCACGCAGTCGAAGTCGATCATCTCGACTCTATCCAGTGTCGGCTGGGTCAAACGTTGTAAATAGTCACGGGCCCGAAGCTCACATATACGCGAGCTATCGGCGAATCACCCAGCTGGCGTAGCTACCTCGAAAAAGTCTATGGACTCGAGCTCTATCCACATCTGCTAGCAGCCGAGGAGATATAGGAGCGAGTGAGATAGTAAGGCAGGATCTGCTCCGGTACATACCATCCAGGCGAGCCCTGACGATAAGGTACTGTGGCGACATGTCGGTGAGGCCCTCACGATCTGTCATGGTACGGAGCCAAAGCATATATCGGTTAAAGGGCCGCTGAAGCTGGGCCCAGGACGAGCCCACGACCTCTGCCTTGCGCGACACCTTTGACCCATGAGTACACTTGCCCTCGGGGCGGAAGTGGCGTCGAGAGATGAAGAAGCGGCCAGCCAGGACCACAGCAGGTAAAGGCCTGCAGCCCGGCAGCGCCGCCGGTCGAGACAAACTACCGCCAAAGTGACCACTGCTTGGCCTGAACCAGTATAGCAAGCTCCGGTCACAGGCTCCCGAGAATGGTATCTGCCCCAGCGGGCCTGTTGAAGGCGAGACCTCGAGCAGTTTAGCGCGCCCTGCTCACGCGAAATCCAGAAGTCACAGGGCACCGGCTTTGACACGCCCCTGACCAGCTCTGGTGAAATTTGAAAATGAGGTAGGAGCGCTCTGTGGCCCAGGTGTTTTATTGCAGTCTGCAATGGACCTGGCGATGCACGCCAGCACGAGGACCACCCAGAAAAGAACCCGGCCCGTCTTGGCCGTAACCTGCTGCTGCGTGCTCGCTGCTGCGGCCCGTGGTCTGCGCTCGCCGCATCTAGTGCATGGGCTGCGTCACGGGTAATGTCATGCGGTGAATTTGAACACCCGCGCATGGCTCGGCCCGTATAATCATCTGGCGGTGGCGTAGCGGTGTACCTATCCTCGTATCTCTACGCAATCTTTGGGGACATATCTAGCCAAAATCAAAGCTTCGACATTGTATTCCACGGCGGTGCGTCCCCGCATCAGTGTGAATGTCGGCTCGTGCCACTCCTCGCCATGCGGAGGCGAAGTGTGTGAGAAAGCTTCTGAAAACTCATCCCATCATCTGCTTGAAGTGCATGCTGCTCCCGGGCTCAATGAATCAAACCAATCGGCTGCGGTGTCATCAGCGCGTCGATCGCGACCGAATATCACGACTCGGTCTCAAGAAGCCACGATCACTCTCAAAATCCTCTGGTATCTGGCGAATGAACTCCTGTGGATCATCCTCAGACCTCGACCCATAAAACTCACGTGAGAAACTCTGACTCCGAAATCGTAGCCTCCAGGCTATACGCCTCGGGTGTACGCGGAGTGTATTTGGGTGGGCGGGCTGGAGAGCTGCCCGCGTCGATCTCTCGCCGTGTCGGGCCTGACTTTAGCCAAAGTGGGCCGTCTCCTTTGTCTACTAACTCGCCAGCGGTGCGTGGGGCCGGGAGGTGTAAATCTTGTGGTGCATCTTTGAAATTTGGCGGCGTCATAGAACTCGCGTCTACGGTATGGGCCCAGGCACAGGCCCTCGTGACTGCAGGTGTCTGCTAGCGACTCCTATTTGCGCACTTGCGCCACGGGCAGGTTGCGCCTTACGTGGAGCATAAGCCCCCATTACGAGAAAGGAATACGTTAGAGGGTCCGACTGCTATGCACGACTCTGACAACCACGATCTCGAGAATGAGAAGAATGAAGCAATCCTAAATATCTATAGCCTCACGATTATTGGCGTGGTGCCATGCAACCTGTGATAATCGAACTACTAGATCTGATGCATGGCTAGACTCTTTCAGAGATTAATGCTCACGATACCACTTTTGTCACGACCGATTCGGGGCAGTGGTAGTATGCAAGGGGCACCCAGTAGTGCATCTGTCGAGTAACTTGGCGGAATATAAAACAAGGCAGAAGCTTGATTTATAAAGTAAGACCACGATTTATCGATGAAAAGCTTGCCTTACGGCATAATATAAATAACTCAAGTTTTGCGATTCACATCCCAAGCGTACAATAGTACTTCTGAACCTCTCAGGAAGTAACAACTATGGGGCGAGGGGGCCACATACGTACCTGCAGTCTGAAACTATCTGTCTGAGAGAATCGTACCCCAAAGTAGAGCCTCAGGAGAAGATGGAACTCACGACACCCGGCCTTGAAGATCTAAGGATGTGGATCCCCCTTGCTTTCCTTGCCTGCGGCATGAGCGGCCCAGAAGGAGAGTCGGTACCAGTGCAGTATGTGAAACTATAAAGTACTTAAATGAAATCGAGTATTCAAAACCTTTTCTAAATACAATCGGTTCAATTGCACGTAGTGCATCATAACAACAATGATAGGAAAAGCGCGCGGGGTCAATACAGGCGCGAATGATCAGCAGGAAACGATCGCCCGTAGTATCGTGCATTAGCGTGCCTGATCACTGCGGACTTCAGCGCGCGTAGGTCGCCCGCGAACCCGCGTGAGATATTTCGCATCGGGCGGCCAGCTGACCCGGCGTCGCCTGAGCTCCAGCGACCGCATAGCCTCGAACGCGCGTAGTCTCAGCCGGACCCGCGCATAGGGATTCCCGCGTCGGGCAAGCGCCGGAATGATCAATCTGGAGCATACGGCTGCTCCGCGTAATCTCGCGAGGCGGCATGGGCGTATAGACCCGCGTCGAGGAAGCGGACCGCGATATAACGATCGAGGGTAGGTGATACAATAACGATACAATGGACTTCTGGGTTAGCAGCGTAAAGCCGCGTGAGAATGACCGCTTTACGGCATTACAAGACACTACTACGGGTAGCGTCATAACGTACTGCTTGCTCAAACAATCTACTACATTAGAGAAATCAATCTGAGGCTTTTATAAACAAGCAAGTAGCAGTTCTTTTATCTTTCTTAGAGTTATTATACCTAACTTCCCGTAAAGCTAGTATAATTCTTAAGTTTTGTTTTAAAACCAAGTATTTATCTTCTGTTAAAAATGATTGATATTCTTTTGAAATGTTTTAGTTCTTTGTTATTGTCGAACAAAGCGTGAGCATTACCATAAGTATTATTAGAGCTTAAGCGTGAGGCATTACCGTAAGTATTATTGATTAACACGTATGCGTCTACTGTACTATATATTGTAAAATATCATGCTTTAGGAAAGAACTACATGCATACCGTGAAAACCACGCGAGTTGAATATGTGCGCGAGTCGACTATAATAGTCACATATCTATTAAGACTACTCTGAAGGTCATTCTTGCAGAGGTTCATAATTCTCTGATAAGTCGGGCGCCTCCACCGGTGAGCTATATAAATCTACTTTGTGCACGATCTATGTAATCTGGTTTGATTATTCATCTTTTAAACCGCTAAGTGATTAATACTTCAATTCTATTTTGTGATATACTTACAAGTATTTATACTTATTCTTATACCATAACAATAAGTATTCTCTAATTCAAAGAGGGTTAGGATTATTACCTCGGTAAGCCGATAATATCCTAGATAAAGTCGCGCTGAGCAAGGTTTAGCTCACAAGTTATGCGCATTGGCTCGAAACCTTGAAGTTCTTGACTTCTACCAAAGACTAAGGGATTTGGGCTAGGGTATTTTGGGCATTATAAATACTAGAAGACAGGCTTTTCTACGAGGAGGGGGTAGATTTCGGCTAGGCTGGGGGTAGGCTCGGCCGTCTGACCTGAGGGAGGGAAGAGGTGTTTGGGCGAAAAGCTTAAGGGAGAGGAGAGGATTTTAGACTTGGAAGATAACTTTGTGGATGAATAACTCTTCGTCTCTAAGGGGTATTTATAGCTCGAGCCTTGCGACCGATGGCCAAGATGAAGACAAGTGCAAGGCAAGTGTAAGGCGAAGATCAAGCCCAGTGCACCTACTACTCCACAAAACACTCATGAAAACCTCCAAAACACTCCAAAACACTCCAGAAAACAAGGCCTAAGCAAAGGACCCAATCGGCGAGGCAACCTCTTTGGGCCTTGATCGTCCAGCCACCCACTTCCCGATGTGGGGTGACAGTATCACCTCCCGTTGGTCAAAATGTTCGTCTCTCGGAAAAATCCACAAAAATAAGAAATGGCATGGCGGAATTTACTCTGGTGTGGAAGCGTTTGTCGGAAGCGATTCGCTTTAGTGAGTTGTGTACAAAATAAAGCGTCGAGCTTATCTTTAAGGCAAGACTTTGTCACGTATTCACTGCGTACATTACTGCGGAAATCTGGGTATAACATGCGGGCTGCGCGCCGTACTCTACGTATCTCGGCTAAGCGGCACGCCGTTGCGCGCATCGGCTCTGGTTGCCTGCAGCGGGCGTAAGCGGTGCAAAGCGAGATCGTCGGAGGTCGACTTACAACCTGACTACAGGCCGCGATCTGGAATGAGAAGAATGGAACCCGATCCTAAATGTCCTATAGCCTCACGATTATAGATGTGGTGCCTGGCACGCGATGTCGACTCTCTGGAACTGATGCCAGACCTTTCCGAAGATTAGCGCTCGATACCACTTTTGTAGCGACCGTTCGGGGGCGTTAAGTGCCTTACCGGGCGCTGGTGATATCGTCGAGAAAATCGTGGAACATAAAACATGAGTCATTTAACAGAAATATAATAAATAAGCAGACCAAAGCGATTTGCCTTGGTATATCACATAAAGCACAAACATTTTAATCGCTTTTAACCACGCGCTGTGATGCTGACCTCACAGATTTACAACACTATGGCGGGGTGACGCCATACCACGAATGTGCAAGAACCTCTGACTCGGGGAACATGCAAAAGATAAGCCTCAGAAAGCGGAGCTTCCCCGCTGTTGTGATCCTAAGGCGGGGATCGGCCGATGTACCTCTACTGCGGCATGAGCGCGGCCCGAAGGAGAGTCGATGACCAATTACCAAGTATGGCTGTAAAAATACGTAATGAAATCATACTAGTGTATATAAGCGGGAGGCATGTATGATAACCCATTCTGATTCGCAGCGTAAGCGATCATATCGATCGGGGACTCGCCTGATCGTCATCCGGAAATATAACGCTATGGGTCTCGCCCGCAGCATCAATCATGTTAGCGTCATGGCGCGTGCCCGAATTACTGCATCGGTGTAGGCGTATCCGTGATCACGGCAATAATACCAATGCCGTGACGCGTGCGAGAATTCTACCTCGGTGTGAACGCGTCCGTATGGCATCAGCGATAATATCTTTGGGTGATCAACCTGCCGCGTAGCGCGTGCGCAGATTCTACCGGTGTAGACGTATCTATGTAACCTGATAACGATATATCGGGTGTCGACGAGCCGCGCGTGGCCGCGTGCCGGTCTGCGTCGGTGTAGGCGTGTCCGTGTGACATCAGCAACAGCGATAATCAAAAATGGAAACATGCGGTGGAATTCTCCATCACTGCGGCCCGTCGAGTAAGTTCTCTGACAAGTCGGCCAGGCTGCCGAGAACGCGGTAACCTGAAATACCATGCTGCCAAGGCTATCGTCCTGGCATAGGCGAGTTTCCGCGACAACAAGCATGGCTAAGTTTCCGCGACTCAAAGTACTTTCATTTTATGCAAAGTCGGGTTTTAACCCCCAGTACTCATCGTTAAGTTCTTTTAAAAGAGATCCATTTCTTTTATAAAGTCACCGATGCAGTAGTATTAGAATGACCAACCCACTTCCTTTTCAAAACCAAGTATGACATTCTTTCTAAGTTCCGGTTGCCTAGTTTTGATTACTCAAAACCTTATTTTCAAATGGTTTCATAGTTCCCAAACTTAATCATTTGATTCCTTTTAGAACAATTGAGTAACTATGTCATATATGTGAGTAGTTTATTCTTGTTATAACGATCTTATTACGTGACCATGATCAGAAAATGTAATATCATTTTGTCTTATCTTAGCACATGCGGATGGAAGTTTCTGGTTTTAATACAGCGTCATTATTGTACATTTTCCTTTTATTAGCATTGCGATGGTGCGTCGTGATACGTTACGATTCGAAATCGATGAAACATTATCCTTTAAAACCAGTACTCGTTACTCACGAATGAGGTTTCGCAACGTCGGCGTTAAAACAAATAAGTTAAGTCTCTTTATCTTATAAGATCAAATCTCTTAACTTCTAACATTGATAAACCATTTTCACTTCATAAGGTCGTTATAACTAACTCCACAAAGCTATTATAACACCTATGTTTTAAACCACAAATCACTTAGCACGTATGCGTCTACCGTACTACATAGTTCCACAATGATAAATGCTAGAAAAGATAGGAAGAGGTTCACGTACCTGCATGCCAGTATCGACTAATAGCAAAGCGCTCGAAGTCTTCTGACGCACTGGCCGCTCCTCGCCAAGGTAGAATCGCTACTCTTGTACTTTCACGCATAAAAGGTCCTGGCGTCTATTAACTCCAAAACACAAGTTTATCTTTCCATGAAAATTGGCTGTTTCCATGCAGCGTAAATCTCACTCCTCTACGGTGCTACGAAGCCAACCGGGAAGTACGCTTGGGGCGTGTACAATTCTACTCGATAATACTACACAAGTCTCTGCGATACGGTCGCTATGTAAATCTGATTCGATTCGATTCTTGGGCTTAAGTCAAAGACATTGCCGAATACTAAGTAGTTCGTATATAGTATACTTGACTATATATTCAACCAGCAATATAATTTCCAATTACAATAGAGACAGATAATTACCTCGATAAGCGAAATTATCCAAGTTATAATGTCGATCACAGGCAGGTTTAGCTCGCTCAGTGCTCCAGGCCACTCAACAACCTTAGAAGTTCTAACCAACCTGCTCAAATCATGACCAATGAAAGATTTCCTTGGGTTTCGGTTTGAGACTAAAAGGACAAAGGTAGTATTTAGGACTCTACGTAAGAGGTATCTTTGGAATACTACAAGGTACAAAGCTAAGGTATTTTGGGCATTATAACAATACTAGGGGTATTTGATACCTGAGGAGGGTATTATCTGAAAACAACTAGGCTAGGGGGTACTTGCGGCGAAACCTCATGAGGGGAGGGAGCCTGCGTGGCTCCCAAAGAGGGTAGACCTTGGGCGAAACAACGCTAAAGGGGAGGATATTTCAAGACTTAGAATGAAATGAGGATGAAGAAAAACCTTGAGCGAGGGGTATTTATAGGGACACCAATGGACAAGATCAAGCCATGTGGGGGCAAGTGGATGGCGAGATTAGCGCAGTGCACCTAACCTACTCTTAAATCCTGTAAAACAAAGACCGTGAAAAGGGCCGTAAAAATCTGGCGATGGCCTCGAAGCCGTCGATGAGGGTGACAAGTGTCACCCTCGTTAATCCAAAATGTTCCGCGCTCGGAAAAATCCGCAAAAATACAAAGCGACATGGCGAATTTTCCGCCGCCAGGATTCATGACGTTTAGTCGGCGACTCTAGCAAGTGTTGTTGTGCAAAGGTAAAAATCGACGAGTGCCACGTGGGGTGACACGTGTCGCCCCGGTCGCCGAATATTTAAATCTTAGAAAATATCCAAAATCTTGAAATCTCAAAAACAAAGCCACGGCAAAAGCGTAAATATCTCAGTGGGCCCAGTGACCATTTAGAAAATAAAATCTCAAAATTCTAATATAATCTATGAAGTCAAATACCAAATCAGAATCCAATTCCCGTTAACGAACCTTTTCTTCACAAATAGCAGGAAACTTTTAAAGTCGAAAACTAAATCTTTCTTTCTTTTCAAAATTCTGCTCTCAAATGCGTCGTCCTCAGCATCATACCACAACTACGGGGTATAACGTACAAGGGGAGGATTTTCAAGACTTGAAATCTCTAAGTGTGGATGAAGAAGTCTTGACTAAGAGGGTATTTATAGGCTGATGACCAATCGAGGCAGTGGTGGGCAAGTGGAGGTCGAGATTTGGACAAGTGTTAAGTGGGTCCCACTTGCTCATCTACTACACAAAATATCTACAAAACATTGACCAAATATTTTAGGCACAAAACATGAAAAAAGCGTGCCACTCCCTGGATTCTTTGTCGAGTTGAGGGACAAGTGTCGCCCTCTCGTTGGTCAAATATTTCATCTCTCGGAAAAATCCAAAAATAATTAATGTTGCAGTAGTAATTTTCCGCCATGAAGTTTGGAAAAGCGTTTAGTCGGAGAAGCGATTCTTTTAAGTGGGTTGTGAACAAAATTTAGTCCAGCCTAACTTAAGGCCTAAACTTTTATTGTCGCCCTCACGTCGTAATGCAAATCTGGGTATAATGACTCGCATCATGGGTAGAAAATCCATGGAATAAGTAGTAACTTGGGGTTTACCCGCAGAATAACATAACACTAACTGATCGGCTATCATGCATAACATAAGCACCCAGACTTATCATACATAACATGCGTCTTATCATACATGTAACATAAGCTTTGCGGTTTATCATAATTATCATAAGGAAGTTAAGAAATGACGTATCTTCTTATTAGCCTTTATTATTATGCACTCTCATTTTAGTTTACTTATGGCACTAACATGTCATTAAAAATCAGGAATTTTACCCAAAGTTCTATGTACCTTATCCTTTCAAAAATGACTCTTTCTCGTATAAAATCCGAGATACTAACGCGTAGTATCAAGACTTGTCTACATTTCAAAACAAGTCACTATACCTTTAGAAATACATTTTAGGCTTCTAAACCAAGTGACCCTTACTTTAAAACTTTAAGCAATGGATACATTTAAATCAAATTTCCTTCTTTATTTCAAGTCATTTATCTTATTTCCTTTACTAGAATAAACCACTCTTTTAACTTCCCGTAAAGTTGTTATAACTTGACTTCCATGCAGATTATACTAACTTTATGCTTTAGAAACTAAGACATCTCTAACTTTTAACACAAGTGAGTTAATTCTCTAACTCGACCAACTTGGACATTCTTAAAACAAGTCGAGGATATCAAATGAAACTAAATTCATTTAAATCTAAATGCGTCTACCGTACTATACATTTACAACTCGTACTCGAGAGATAAGAAAAGTTATGCATACCTCTTGATCCACTTGCTAAGTCCCATGTAAATGCGTGGTATGTCAACCTATAATGACCATAATCGTCTATTAACTTCTAGCTTAAGCGTAGAATATTCTAAGTGTAAAGTCACTTATTCTACGGAAAATAACAACACTTCCTTTGTTTCTACATGCTTTTCCACCTTTTCAAGGCCAATTCAATAACCAAACATGCCATTTAAGGCTCAACAATGTAGCTAACAAAGGAGATTACCGCTAACGGGGCGTGTAAAATTCTGCCACACAATTGATATCCAAATAGTCCAACATTTCAATTCCATTATCGGCTATAATGAAACAACAAAGTAAAGTCTTTTCCAATTCCTTTTTAATCCAAGTTGTTTAGTCTAACATTTTATATAGCTGCAATCTATTATAACAACTACAATCCTTTCTTTAGATAACATGTGACGGCTAAACTAACACATCAATTGAATTACAATCTTAAAGGCTAAATCGTGCATTCAGTTCCGTCCACGTATTCATAACACTAATCAATCTTAGTAATGTAATTCACGATCGATTACCAATCTACTACAACATGTAGTCTTAATTACAAAGAGGATAAGATTGTTACCTTGACCTTAATCGACTTCAAGATTCAAAGTCGCTCCATCAACTTAGCTCCTTTCGCCCACTCAATCCATTGCGAAGTCCTTAGAAGTTCACAAACATCTTTCCTTCAATTTCCAAACAAAACCTATGAAAGCGACTTAGGTTTTCACCTTGCAACTAATGTAAAAATGTGGGTTTTCCGGGATCTTTCTATTGAGATAACCTTACAATACTTCCAAGAACCTTGGGTTGAAGTATTGTGAATTATGAACCTGAGCGAAAATTTTCTTCTCCTTAGGATGCCCTAACCCGAGAGCTTCTCCAGACAAGAACAAGTTTCTTGAATTTTTTTATAAGCGTGGAGACAAGTCTTGCTACTAAGGATGAATAAATAATTAAATGGAGGGCTAAGATCATAAGCATCGCGACCGAACCGGGCGTGGTGGTGCCTACACAGGCACCTACACTAGCGACCTGAAGTAAAGCGGAATTTAAATAACACCTCATTTTTTTAAACAGCGTATGTACAAGCAAAGCGACAAGGCTGCCATATAATATACATAATCAAAGACACTATCTGTACGAGTCAATCCAGCGTATGAATACGGACTCTAGAGTTTCTTGAACCGTGGCGGAATGAGGCCGCCCCATGCCCGTAAGCTGTACAAAAGCACATCTTGAAGGATCTATACCAAAAGATAAACTCGTGAACAGATGGAGCTATCCAAAACTACGGCGGTCCTACTGCGGATCGCCAAATTGTGTACCTAAACTGCGGCGTGACGCTTAACCCCGAAGAGTCGATGCGAAGAATGTACCAAGTATGGCAAGCGATAAATCTTGTAATGAAATCATACGATCTAACAAAATAGGAGACATGCATTATAGCGACCTCTGATACACGATACATAGCGGTCATATCAAGTCGGGGCGCGTACCCTCAAAGTCGTTACTCGAATATAACCGTGGGTCTCGCGCCCATAATATCAATCGTGCGTGGAATCGCCCTTCTTGGCCGTGATCGATATAATAACATCAATAAGCACACTGAACCTTGCAATCATGAGAGTAATGAAATTCTTTTTATCTTTTAAGCTATGACTTTAACAATGAAATTCCAGCTTTGTTCACTTTAATTTACTGTATTGCGCTTTCATTAATGAAATCACTACCGTTTCAAAACATGAAGGCGTGCGATGCAGTCAACCACTCTGTGTTATAATGCACCTATCATAGGACTATTTCACATGAGAACTATTTCACCATTGGTCGCGAGGACCCATGATGAGTCATCGGTACCGCGATACTCGCATCACGAATAGCTAATCCATGGCTTATATATATCCGAAATTTAACGCCCGAGTCAAATACCGACCAGCAGTGAGTGTGTACGGTCACCCCAGTGAGGTAACCCGTGGTATCCTTGAAACAGTTGTCGGGCCTTTATGGAGGGGCGGAGATGTGAAGATATGACACGCGAATGTCTATATGAAGCAACCCGTATGCAAGCAAACGAAGGCAAAACCGTACCTTTACACAAATCAAGGCAATTGCCGTGCCTTTATTTTGTCATAAACCAAGACGATACCATTTCTTTCCTTTTTACACTGAGCAGACAATCTTGCCTTTACAAACCAAGACAATTACCGTCCCTTCTTTTACATAAGCCAAGACAATTACCATGCCTTTTTACATAAACCAAGAAATACATATTAAAGCAAGCCAAAATACTATCAAGGCAAAAAGAATAATTCTCATTTAACAAGCCAAAGTACTTATCAAGGCACAAATAGAATAATTCTCGTTTAACAAACCAAATTACTTATCAAGGCACAAATAGAATAATTCTCTTTTAACAAGCCAAAGTACTACACGTACATTACATTCAAAGACTCTTTTTATGTAAAACCCAAGATACTAACACGTAGTATCGATGCATATCTATTTTTCAAAATAAGTTACTACCTTTAGAAATTCATTTCAAGGCTTTGAAACCAAGTAACTTCAATTTTTACAATCTAGGCAACTCATGCCCATTAATCAAAATAGACAACTTTCTTAACCTTCCATAAAGCCGTTTGTTATACCCCGTATTTTTCCAGAGTATGTATGTGAGGACGTACGTACATTTGTACAAACCCTAATTAGGTTAAGGATGAGATTGTGAACTTTCGACGGAAAAGATTCCGAACCTTGTGAAGGATATTCTACGTTTTTAATATTTTAACCGATTGCAGTTTTTCAGAGACGAAATATTTTGGACCATTAGGAGGGCGACATGTGTCACCCTTAGGTGGAACATGTTGGACGAAAATGGAGGGCTTGTGGGCAAGTCAAATGGTCAAGTCTTGCAAAGATATTTTTTTGGGTTAGTGGGGGTAGGTAGGTTGGACGGTTTTCTTGAGTTAGTGGAGGCCACATGGCTCATTGTTGTGGGGGACATATGTCCCAATGTTGTGGTGGACATATGTCCCAACATTGTGGTGGACACTTGGTTGGAAGACCTCACTCTTCACATGGATCCAAATCTTACTTTCCGTTTGTGTTAATCGTGGCCCTTGGTGGTTCTATAAATACCCCCCTCTTGTGCAAGACTTCTTCATCCACTAAACATTTCTCCAAGTCTCAAAATCCCTCCCCCCTCTTGGTGTTCTCATCCAAGCCCTCTCCTCCATTTTCCTAGTTGTTAGTCAAACACCCCATTCCCCTTCAGTTGTTGGTGAAACCCCCATGGTAGAAAATATTCTCCAGTATTATTACTATCCCAATCTTAGCCATATACCTTGTAGTATTCCAAAGTCACCTCTATACTAAAAGCCCAGAAATACTACCTTATATCCATTAGGCACAAAACGAAACCCTAAGGAAAATCTTCATAGTTGGTTGAAGTATTAGTAGAAGTTGTTTGGAAACTTCTAAGGGTTTCTTGGAGCTATCGGAGCGTGCAGAATAGGAGCTAAACCTTGCTCAGGATCGACATTTATCTTGGATAATTTTGGGCTTGTCGAAGTAAATATCTTGTCCTTCTATTGTAATTGGAGATTACATACTGTAGTAGTATAGAATTGAGTATAAGACATATAGAAGGATGGTATTAAAGAAGAGAATTGAACTGAAATCACATCAGAAGAATATTAAAGAAGATTGAACTGTACTTACCTAGGACTGTATTTACAGTAGACTTGTGTAGTTTAACGGGTAGGGAAGTGCTGCCCGATTTTCTGTAGAATAGAGAACCCTCTGCTTAGAATATTCTTCAGAGTAGTCTAGACGTTGATAGACGTATTTGCCTATTATAGGTTGATACTCTGCGCGCGACATATTCGACTTGGCAGGTGGACTTCGCCGAGGAGGTATATGATTCTTCCTATCCTCTTGAGCATGATATTTTAAAGTATATATATAGTACGGTGAGCGTCGTGTGTTAGCGAACATGGTTTTACTTGGCGTCTTTTGACTTGAGTCTAAATAATAAGAACCTTGAAGTATTTCAAAAGAATTATGAATCATTTTGAAAGAAGAGTAATACTTGGTTTTAAACAAAAGATTAAGAGTTATACTAGTTTTATGGGATGTTAGGTATAACGACTTAGAATGATAAAAGGCAGTTTACTTATTTGTTTATGAAAGTCTTGTATTGATTTACGAAAAGTGTAGTAAGATGGTTTGATAAGTAAACATGTTATGATGCTTCGTGTGTTAATGTCTTGTGATGTTGTGTAAGGGGTTATCCTTGTTGTGCTTACGTTGTTAAGCGATAAGCGTTGTATTGTTATTATATCACGTACCGCGACTTGTTATGATCAGGACTTGCCACCTCGATGCGGTCTATCACGGCTATCATGCGGTGTGTGACTATGCGGAGCTGCGGGAGTTCATGATTGATCATTCGGATGTATTATCCGTCACGAGGATGCCTCTGATGCAATGTGACTATGCGGTCTATGTGACTATCACGGACTGCGGGAGTCCATGAAGTGCCGCGGGTTAGCTACCGTCTGAGAATACCTCATGCGGAGTGCGTGTGTGACCTATGCGGTGCGGAGTTCCATGATTAGGCTAGCATAATGATACTATGAACAATTAGCCTTGCTTGATCATTAGCGGCCTAGAAAAAGACGATTATGTTATATCTATTTTGCTTTTGGTTATCTTTGTGGCACTATGTCGATTACATTAGTTGTTTCGTACATATTTGTAGAACTTAGTTTTAAAATGATATGATTTCATTTAAAGTACTTTCTGATTTCACATACTTAGTACTGTTATCTTGACCTCCTTGAAGTGCGTTAATGCAGGTAGAAGTACTCTGTTGTTGATCCATTTCACCAGGATCATAGTTTTACGCTTTTGGGAAAGCCCCGTTTCTCTGGAGGCTTATCTTTTGGGTATGGTCTCCTTGTCATTGTAGATTTATGTACATTCAGGGTATGGCGGGGCCCTGTCCCGCCATTGTTATTTACTTCCTTAGAGGCTTGTAGTCCTGTTGTAAAGTTGGGATGTAACTGTTCACTCTTATATATATATGCCGAAAGGCAACTTTTTCTCAGATAAACTGTTTCTCATTTCATATTGATTTATGTCTTGTTTTTATATTCCGCTGGTTACTCTGATATATGCCTCTTTGGGTGCCGGGTAGGCACGATCCACGGGCAGGATCGGGTCGTGACAAAAGTGATATCGAGCGATTAATCCTCGGAAAGTGTCTGAACCGTATCTAGTAAGTCTTGATTATCGGTGTGTTGTGCACACTGATGTCGAGAGGCTATAGGATATTTAGGATTGGTTTCCATTCTTTTCACTCTGAGATTGTGCCTTAGAGGCACATGTTATAAGTTGGACCCTCTAACGTATTTCCTTTTTTTATGATTATGCCTCGCGTAAAAAACGGGCCCGAGAAGGGCAAGCGGCGAGGAGGCGCTAGTAGGACACGAGAGTCGCGAGGCGAGCCGATCTATGCGGCGATACCTCGCGGCGAGTTCCACGCGCCCGGCCCAAGCGAGTTTAGTCGCGGCGATGGCGAATGAGACCACGATACTGCGCCTCGGTCAGCGTCATGGAAGCGAGGAGATGGGTTCTGAGAGAGATGGCCCGATTCTTGGCGATTGTGGCAGAACGAGGATAAATTTGAATCACGTGATTCGATTCAATGATACGTGGTTCACGAAAGTCGGATAGTTTAAGGCTGAGGACTTTACGAGTTGTAGCGCGAGTTCTGGTGAGACACGAGGATAATCCGCGAGTTCGTCAAATAGCTACGGATCGTGAGTGATCGAGCTTGAGGCGAGTCGCGATCTTGGTTAGCGTCGGTGCGTGATCTCGCGATGATTGGTTTGATTCGTGGGAGCTATCGGGAGAAAATCGCCTCAATGATATGGGGCGAGTTCTGCGAGGCATTTCTCACTCATTTTGCCGCCCTGGATGAGAGAAACGCGGTAAACCAGTTTTTGATGTTGAGCGAAAGAGGCGCGCGATTCGGAGTACAGCGTGAGTTCGGCTCGTTGGCTCGGTATGTCCTCGCGTTAATGGCGATATGGAGGGCGGTACACCGCTCGTCACGGGGCTTGACTACTTGGCGAGTCTTGTTGGTGTATCTCTTGGTAGGGCATGGAAATTGCCAGCATTGAGCTCGTACGCTCGGTTGTGAGGCGTAGAGGCCGGCGAGTCGGCGAATATCAGCGGAAGAAGGCCGAGATGGCGGGGTCTTTTGGTAGCTCTCGGGGTGGGCGGCCTCAGCGATCTAGATTTGCACCACGGCCCGAGCACTCCTACACCATCCTCGGTCTGACGAGTATTGAGCGGTCGGGGCCCGGACTTGGACTTCGAGGGTAGCGAGGGTGCTGCGATCGAGGTCGCTTCGGTGTGTCCGATGTGTTAGATTCCATTCATGGAGTTGTTGTACTTCTGCGGGAGTTTGCTACACTTGCGGCCAGCGAAGTCATCACGAGCACTGTCAGACAGCGGCGCGGATGGTAGGGTCGGCCTCTGAGTGCTTTCGCGGGTCTTCATCACCTCTGATTTACCGTCGGAGGCGGTGCTCGGGACCAGGTCGCGGCGGTCGTGGCGAAGTCTGGTTCTGCGGTCCTCGAACGCATTTATGCCTTGTCGGTAGGCGGACCGGGGCGTCGCGGATGTCGTCCGAGTACTTTATCGGTTTCATGTTATTCGTGTATGCCTTGATAGATCGGGTTCTACTGCATCCTATATATCTCCCTTATTGCTAGTAGCGTAGGGATGAGCACTGATCCATAGAACCTTTCGAGGTAGCTACGCCAATGGGTGATTCGGTGGTAGCTCGGCGGGTATATAGGGCTTGTCCAGTGACTTTATGAAGTCGTCAGACCCTAGCCAACTTGATAGAGTTGGACATGACTGATTTTGATGTGATCATAGGTATGGATTGGCTAGCTTCCTGCTACGCCAATGTAGACTGCGAGGAGAGTGAGTGCAGTTCCGATTTCTGGGAGCCGATTATTGAGTGGGAGGGGAACACTGTATCGCCGAGGGGTAGGTTTATTTCCTACCTCAAGGCTAGGAAGATGGTGCAGAAGGGGTATATCTACCATCTCATTCGGGTGTTTGATACGGAGGCTGCGGTACCAGATTTTGATCGATTCAGTGTCGAGAGTTCCCGGATGTGTTTCGGGCGACCTCCCGGTATCCTCACGAGAGGAGATAGAGTTTTGTATCGATGTCTTTGCGGATACTGCGGCCTATATCCGTTCGCCATACAGAATGGCACTCTGAGTTGAGAGAGTTGAAGGACCAGGTGAGAGATTTCTTTGGAGAAAGGGCCATCAAACCTAGTGTTTCCCGCAGGAGGCGGTATTGTTCGTGAAGAAGAAGGGCGGGGCGCTGCGCGTGTGTTGATTACATGCGGTGAACAAGGTGACTATTAAACGAATACCCCTTCCCAAGATTGATGATTTGTTCGACCAGGTGCGAGTGCGAGATGTTTCTCGAGATTGATCTGCGATCGGGATATCATCAGTCACGAGTTAGAGAGGCGGATGTCACTGGGATGCATTCGGACGATGCAGAACTATGAGTTCGAGTTATGTCTTTCGGTTTGACCGATGCTCGTGGTATTTATGGATTTGATGAGCCAAGTGTTCAAGCCATTTTGGATCGTTTGTGATAGTATTCATTGATGACGTCTTGGTTTATTCGCTCGGGCGGGAGCGTGCGGAGCATTTGAGGCTATGGCCGAGAGTTCTCGGGACCGGCGATTATATGCCAAGTTTTCCAAATGTGAGTTTTGGTTGGCTTGGTGGCATTTCTTGGGCATATTATAGGGGTGATGGTATTGGTGGATCGGCGAAGATCGAGCGATCGGGAGTTGGCCTAGGCCTCTTACTCAGCAGTCTTGTGACTTTACGGGCCTTGCGAGTTCTGCTCGGAGGTTCGTGGAGAAGTTTGCTTCTATTTGGTACCTTTGACTAAGATGACTCGAGAAGGAGCTAAGTTTGGTGGGCGGATGCTTGTGGCGGGGTTTCGATTCTTGAAGGAGAGGTGGCCGCCCGATTCTTACTCTTCGGAGGGTCTACGGCTATGTGGTGTATTGTGATGCGTCGGGCATCGGGCTTGGATGTGTGTTGATGCGTGAGGCAAGGTTATAACGTCACATCAGCGGCTTAAGCGTGAGAGAACTACCCGCGTGATTTGGAGTTAGCGGCGGTGATTCGCGCCTTGAAGATGGAGGCCTATTTGTATGGGGTTCGTGTGGATATTTACACGGACCGCAAAAGCCTCGATATATCTTGACCGAGAAGTGAACTTCGGCGAGAGGCGGTGGTTAGAGTTACTCGAGGATTATGATGTCGATATCATGTACCACCGGGAAGGCGATGTTGTGGCGGATGCCTTAGTAGTAGGTCGATAGAGTCTATCGGATGTGTAGCTAGAGGAGGACATGGTCGCGAGTTACATCGATTAGCGAGCCTTGGAGTCCGATTGATTGGTTACGATGGCGGTGGGGTTCGAGTTCGAGAGGTTGCGAGTCTTCCATCGTCGAGAAGTGAAGAAGCGGCGATTTGAGGATCCGGTTTTGACGGTATCGTGTCTGGCTCTTCGTGAGGAAGGTCGCTTTTGAGTAGCACGATGGGGTGCTAAGGTTTGGCGAGTTGTGTGTTCCGGATATTGCGAGGACTTGGCGGCGAGTTGAGGAAGCCTGCGCGGCGTTACTACATCCATCAAAGTCGACCAAGATGTACCGCGACCTCGAATCTGTGTATTGGTGGGATGTCACGAAGAGGCGTTGCGAGTTTGTTGCTCGATGCGTGTTGTCGATTAAGGTAGAGCACGGAGGCACGGTGGTTTGTTGCGGCGATAAATTCCGACACGGAAATGGAAGGTGATCAACATGGACTTTATCACGAGGTTACCTCGCACTCAGAAACATGATTCTATTTGGGTTATCGTCGGCGGTGTGAAATCAGCCCACTTTCTTCCGTCGGGGCGACTTTTAGTAGAGATTATGCGAACTTTACATCAGAGATCGTGAGGCGCATGGGGTCCTATTTCTATCATATCAGACGAGCCCGGTTTAGGTACATGGAGTCTTTCGAGAAGGGTTTAGGGGCCAGCGAGTGAGCACAGTCTTGCATTCCATCCTCGAGACAGATGGGTAGCGAGCGCCTTATCGGACTCTTGAGGATATCTGCGAGCTTTGTGTTTTGATTTGGTAGCGGGAGGATCATTTGCGCTAGTAGAGTTTGCGTATAATAATAGCTACCACTCCGGTATTGAGATGGCGCCTTATGAGGCCTTGTATGGGAGAAGTGCATATCGTCGATAATTTGGTTTGATGTAGGCGAGATGCGATTAGTAGGACCGGACTTGATCGAGCGATGGATAAGGTGAAGCTTATCGAGGCGCTCACGGCAGTGAGTCGGCGAAGTCGTATCACGAGATCATCGTGCGTCGACATATGGAGTTTGAAGTTGATGATTGGGTTTTCTGAAGGTGTCACCCATGAAGGGTGTGATGAGGTTTGGGAAGAAAGGCTCGGCCCAGTGCATTGGGCCTTATCAGTTGTCAGGGTAAGCGGGTTACTATAAGTTGGATCTGCCGTCCGTCTGGAAGCGGTGTATCCAGTTTTCATGTTTCTATGTTGAGAGATGTATCGAGGATCCATCTAGAGTGCACCGATTAGCGATGTCGGTGGCCAGGGGTTGCTCGTATGAGAGAGTCCCATGGCGATACTCGATCGTCGGGTTAGGTGGTTGCGGACGAAGGATGTGGCTTCCGTCGAGGTCTTATGGTGGAGCGAGCAGAGAGGAGATGGCGTGGGGCGAGAGGAGGACATGAGGCGAGGTACCTCACTTATTCCCAGCGCCTCGGTTAACTCACTTTCCTACTTGCTGGTTTTAATTTTCATATGTGCTTAAGCGTTGTATTGTGGCCATGTGTGGCATTTGCAAATTGTTTAAATTGTGAGGAACTTTATCGTTATCTGTCTTGAGAAGGAACATTCGGGACGAATGTTTCTAAGGAGGGGAGAATGTTATACCCCGTATTTTTCCAGAGTATGTATGTGAGGACGTACGTATATTTGTACAAACCCTAATTAGGTTAAGGATGAGATTGTGAACTTTTGGAAAGATTAGAACCTTGTGAAGGATATTCTCGTTTTAATATTTTAACGATTACAGTTTTTAGAGACAAAATATTTTGTACCATTAGGAGGGAGACATGTGTCACCCGTAGGTGGCACATGTTGGACGAAAATGGAGGGCTTGTGGGCAAGTCAAATGGTCAAGTCTTGCAAAGATATTTTTTTGGGTTAGTGGGGGTAGGTAGGTTGGACGGTTTTCTTGAGTTAGTGGAGGCCACATGGCTCATTGTTGTGGGGGACATATGTCCCAATGTTGTGGTGGACATATGTCCCAACATTGTCAGTGGACACTTGGTTGGAAGACCTCGCTCTTCACGTGGATCAAATCTTACTTTCTATTTGTGTTAATCTTGGCCCTTGGTGGTTCTATAAATACCCCCCTCTTGTGCAAGACTTCTTCATCCACTAAACATTTCTCCAAGTCTCAAAATCCCTCCCCCCTCTTGGTGTTCTCGTCGAGCCCTCTCCCTCCCTTTTCCTAGTTGTTCAGTGAAACACCCCTTCTAGTTGTTCGGCAGCCCCACAGTTGGTAGAAAATATTCTCCAGTATTGTTACTATCCCAAAATACCTTAGCCATATACCTTGTAGTATTCCAAAGTCACCTCTATACTAAAGCCCGGAAATACTACCTTATATCCATTAGGCACAAGCGAAACCACAAGGAAAATCTTGTAGTTGGTTGAAGTAGTAGAAGTTGTTTGGAAACTTCTAGGGTTTCTTGGAGCTATCGGAGCGTGAGAATAGGAGCTAAACCTTGCTCGGGATCGGCGTTTATCTTGGATAATTTTGGGCTTGTCGAGTAAATATCTTGTCCTTACATTGTAATTGGAGATTACATCTGTAGTAGTATAAATTGAGTATAAGGCGTATAGAAGGATGGTATTAAAGAAGAGAATTGAGCGAAATCACATCGGAAGAATATTAAAGAAGATTGTTTGTACTTACACAGGGTGTATTTCTGATAGACTTGTGTAGTTTAACGGGTGAAAGTGTTGCCCGATTTTAGTAGAATAGAGAACCTCTGCTTAGAATATTCTTGAGTAGTCTGAGGCGTTGATAGGCGTATTTGCCTATTATAGGTTGATACTCTGCGCGCGACATATTCGACTTGGCGGTGGACTTGGCGAGGAGGTATGTGATTCTTCTATCTCTTGAGCATGATATTTTAAAGTATATATATAGTCACGGTGAGCGTCGTGTGTTAAGCGAACATGGTTTTACTTGGCGTCTTTTGAATTGAGTCTAAATAATAAGAACGAAGTATTTCAAAGAATTATGAATCATTTTGAAAGAAGAGTAATGCTTGGTTTTTAAACAAAAAGCTTAAGAGTTATACTAGCTTTATGGGAAGTTAGGTATAACGACTTAAGAATGATAAAAGGCAGTTTACTTATTTGTTTATGAAAGTCTTGTATTGATTTACGAAAAGTGTAGTAAGATGGTTTGATAAGTAAACATGTTATGATGCTCGTGTGTTAATGTCTTGTGATGTTGTGTAAGGGGTTATCCTTGTTGTGCTTACGTTGTTAAATGATAAGCGTTGTCTTGTATTATATCACATACCGACTTGTTGTAATCTGAGGACTTGCCACCTCGATGCGGTCTATCGGCTATGCGATGCAATGTGACTATGCGGGCTGGGAGTTCGAGTTGATCATTAAGGTGTATTATCCGTCGAGGATGCAAATGCGATGCGTGTGACTATCGTTCTATGTGACTATGCGGACTGCGGGAGTCGGGGAGAATGCGCGGATTAGCTACCCCGTCACGAGGAATACCTCGTGCGGAGTGCATGTGACCTATGCGGTGCGGGTGTTCGAGATTAGGCTCGTATAATGATACTATGGGCGATTGGCCTTGCTTGATCGTTAGCGGCCTAGAAAAGACCAGTTATGTTATATCTATTTTGCTTTTGGTTATGCGGTGGCACTATGTGCGGTTACATTGGTTGTTTCGTACATATTTGTAGAACTTGGTTTTAAAATGATATGATTTCATTTAAAGTACTTTACAGTTTCACATACTTGGTACCTGTTGTACTGACCTCCTTGAGCTGCGTTAAATCGCGGTAGAGTACTCTGTTGATCCTCGCTCCTAGGATCACGTTACCTTTTAGGAAAGCCCGTTTCTCGGAGGCTTATCTTTTGGGTATGTCTCCGCATTGTAGATTTATGTACATTCGGGGTATGGCGGGCCACTGTCCATAGTTATTATACTTCCAGAGTTTGTAGTCTGTTGTAAAGTTGGGATGTCCTTTATTCACTCTTATATATATATGCGAAAGCAGCACTCTCAGATAAAGTGTTTCTCATTTCATATAGATCATTACCTCGATATATCACTAGGGTGCGGGGTAAGGCACGATCGGGCGAGTGGGTCGTGACAATTTTACCGCGTATTGTAAGGCGTGTAATCCCTTTGGTTGGTTGTTGTATTGAGCCTTAAATGTGGCGTGTTGGTTATTGATTATCGGGCCTTGAAAAGGTGGAAAAGTATGTAGAAACAAAGGAGGTCTTTGCCCGATTTTCCGTAGAATAAGAGATTGTATACTTAGTATTATTCTCGTTAGAAACTAGAAATTGATAGTCATGTTGTGACCATTATAGGTTGACAATTCTACGTGCGGCGTATTCGACTTGGCTTGCGGATTAAAGCGAAAGGTATGTGAACTATCTCCTCTTCTAGCATGATTCCTTATGGTAAAGAAAGTATGTCTACTCCTTAAATGATCGACTCAGATTGTACTTGGATTGCCTAATATAGAAGTTGTTCTATATCTACTTGATTTTACTTTTGATGTGTAAATTGGAAGTTGTTATAATCCGTTCCACTTAATGAAGTTTGGATTTTCAAAGTGAAAGTATTTTACTTAAAGTACATAGAGTCTTGAAAAGGAAGTGGTTTCCAAATCTTTTGGCTAGTGCCTTAGTTCCAAAACCTAAAGGTTGTTATAATGACTTTAGGGGAGTAAAAGGAGTGATTTACTTAGTTGATTTAAAAGAGGAGAAATGACACGATTTAAAGAGAAGTAACTTGTTTTAAAGGTGTGAATCAATATGAAAACAAGACATGAATCAATATGAAATGAGAAACAGTTTATCTGAGAAAAAGTTGCCTTTCGGCATATATATATAAGAGTGAACAGTGACATCCCAACTTTACAACAGGACTACAGACCTCTAAGGAAGTAAATAACTATGGCGGGACAGGGCACATGACCCTGAATGTACAAGAACCTACAATCTCGAGGAATCATGCAAAATATAAGCCTTGGAGAAAGCGGAGCTTCCCAAAGCATTTGGCTGTGATCCTATGGCGAGGATCAACAAGTGTACCTACTGCGGCATGAGCGGACCGAAGGAAGTCGATCTGGCCAGTACCAAGTATGGCGAAAATCACGTAAATGAAATCATGGCCGGTCTATATAAAGCGGAGACATGTATGATAACCAAACTATAGTTTACTACATAAAGCGATCATGCCAAGTCGACTCGCGCCTCAGTCGTCCCTCGTACGTGGAACTCCTTCCACCGTGGCGATCTAGGTATAAATCGTATGATATGTATAACATGTCTCGGCCCATCCCATGGGACTCGAGGTGGAATCGTATGGTCGCATTCGGTCCGTCATGGACTCGGTGTCGGATCGTATGGAATACATTCGGTCCATCCGTGGACTCGGTGTCAAATCGTGTGGAATACATTTCCGGTCCGTCCATGGACTCGGTGTCAAATCGTGTGGAATACATTTCGGTCCATCCCGTGGACTCGGTGTAGAATCGGAGTGGTATCGTGTCTCGGCCCATCTCATGGGACTCGAGGTAGAATCGACCATAACTTTTAAACCCTCTTTTAAGACAGATTAAGATAATACCATGCTTTCCTTTTAAATCAAACTAAGGCAATACCATGCCCTCCTTTTTAAACCAAAACACTTTCCTTTTTAAAATCAAGTAACAACATTCTTTTCCAAAAGTCCAAGTTGCCTAATTTCAAATACTCAAGTCTCTTATTTTCGAAAGATTTCATAGTTCATAGTCTTAATCAAATAACGTAATCTCCTTTTAAAACAATTGAGTAACATATGCCTTATGTGTGAGTAGTTTATTCTTGTTTATAACAATCTTAATAAAGCAGCCATGATCTAGAAAATGTAATACAATTTTGTCTTATCTTAACACATGCATGGAGGTTTCTTGGTTTAATATAATTAATTATTTGTCAATACATTTCCCTTTATTAGCTGCGATGGTTTGTTGATACATATTCTCATTTAAATCGGTAAAACATTATTCTTTAAAACCAAGTACTCATTACTCACGAATGAGGTTTACAACTTTTAACAAAATTCATATCAAGCCAATTAAGTCAAGTCTCTTATCTTTCAAGATCAAGTCTCTTAACTACAAAACAATAAACCATTCTTTTACCTACATAAAGTCGTTATAACTAACTTCCCATAAAGCTATTATAACACTTTATGTTTTAAATAACCAAACCTCGTTTAGCATACATCGTTCTGGTACTACATAGTTCACAACAATCGTACTAGAAAAGATAGGAAGAGGTTCACATACCTCGCGGCGATTATCGACAATTAGCAAATAGCTCGAAAGTATTGTAACCACTGCTAGCCTTTTCCACCCTTCCGTAGAATACGCTCTGTAGTATTTCAACCTATAAAGGCCCAAAATGTCTATCAACCTCTCGAGCTCTTCGTAGAATATTTCCATGTCTGAGGTTCCTTATTCTGGAAAAACTGGCGACACCTCCCCACATGACCACGTAAATCTCTTCCCGCCAAACAAGGCCGCTGCAGCCAACAACTCGAGGGTTACGTCTAGCAGGGCGTGTACAGCACTTCAGCGATAATACTACAAGTCTCTGTAACTACGGTCGATGTAAATCTGATTCAATTCTATCAATCTTCTTTCCTCATATAATATACTCAAGTATAACTACTACAACATGTAATATCCAATTACAATAGGGGGCGTAGATCATTACCTCGATAAGCCCAAAATTATCCAAGATTATAAGTCGATCTGACGGCGTTTAGCTCGACTCCTTACGTTCCAACCCGCTCCAAGAAACCGCCAGAAGTTTCTAAACAACCTCTTAACACTTCGACTCAAGTGAAGAACACAGGCTTTAAAAATGGCCCTTTATTTATACCGTATTTCCGGGTATATGCGTGGGGCGTGCGTGAAAAGTTTGGGCTTTAAAAGTGGCTTGGCGATTTTATTTTGTGCAACACCCGAATAAGTCGTTTTTTGAAGCGTTTTACTGACTTGCGAAGGGAAAATTCCGGCTATGTCATTTTTATTTTTTGCGAATTTTTCCGAGAGACGAAACATTTTGGACCAACGAGAGGGCGACACTTGTCACCCTCTCATTGATGGACGTTGGGCGGTCAAGGGTGGACGAATTGGTTGGCTTTTGTCAAGTAGTTGGTAGGATATTTTTGTGGTAGATGGATAAGGTGCACTTGGCATGATCTTGGCCCTACACTTGCCTTGCACTTGGCATGATCTTGGCCATTGGTTGGCCTTGGCTTGACCTATAAATAACCCCCCTTTGAAGACTTAACCGTCAAATAATTTCCTAAGTCTAAAATTCCTCCTCCTTTGTGTTGTGTTTCGTCAACACACTCTCCCTTTGAGAAGGCCCGCTTGGCGAGAGCCATTCCCCTCCTTGGCAGAGAACCCCACTAGTGGGGTTGGCGAAAGTATCTCCACTTGTGGTGTTGTCTCGTATAAATACCCCCCTTCTTGGTAGAAATACTCTCCAAAGTATTGTTACTATACCCAAATTACTTTAGCCCAAATACCTTGTAGTATTCCAAAGATACCTCTATACGTAGAGCCCGGAAATACTACCTTAGGTCCTTTGTGTCTCAAACCGAAACCCTAAGGAAAATCTTCATAAGTCGGTTGAAGTGTTAAGTAGAAGTTGCGTAGAAATTCTAAGGGTTGTTTGGAGCGGGTTGGAGCGCACGGAGTAGGAGCTAAACCTTTCTCAGGATCGACTTTTATCTCGGATAATTTTGGGCTTATCGAGGTAAATATTCTTGTCCCCTTATTGTAATTGGAAATTACATGTTGTAGGATTATATAGTTGAAGTATACTATATATAGAACTGAACATAGTCTTGCGGCAATGTCTTTTGACTTAAGCCTGAATTTAAATAAAGAAAGCGATGTAATTACATGGGTATTACTGATGAACTTGTGTAACTTTACTGTGAAGTAGAATTGTATCGTCGGGTAGGCGTATAAACCCCAGTTGGCTTGATGGCGGCCTCGATAGAGGAGGATATTTCTGTGATTTGCGGGGTGGAGAGTCTTTGCGAATTTTACGTAGAAAGTTCTACGATAAGATCTAGATGTTAATAAAGCGCCTTGTGGCCTTATAGGTTGAAGTACTACGTATGGCGTGATCTACGGCAGGAGTAGCCGGCGGTTTGAAGTACTTGGGCGTTTTGCTATTAATCGATAATCGTCGCGAGGTATGTGAACCTCTTATATCTTTTCTAGCGTGATATGTGTATAACTATGTAATGCGGTAGGCGTACGTGTGTTAAATGTATTTGATTGGTTTAAAACATAAAGTGTTATAAGCGGCTTTATGAAGTTGGTTATAACGACTTTATGTAGGTAAGAAAATGCCTTGTGGTTTTAAAAACATAAGAGTTATAATAGCTTTATGGGAAGTTAGGTATAACGGCTTAAGAGAGATAAAATGAATGATTTATTGATTTTAAAAGTTAAGAGACTTGATCTTAAAAGATAAGAGACTTGACTTAATTAAATTAATATGAATTTTGTGTGAAACCTCATTCGTGAGTAATGACTACTTGGTTTTTAAAAGGAATAATGTTTCTTGATTTGGAAATCGAGAATGAGTATCGACAAACCAACTGCGGCGTTAATAAAGGAAATGTTTTGATTAATGAAGTATTATTAAAACCGGTAAAACCTCCATCTGCGTAGAAGCTAAGATGAGACAAAATGATATTACATTTCTAGATCATGGCTTAATAAGATTGATTATGAACAAGAATAACCTACTCACATATAAGGCATATGTTTCTCAAATTGTTTTAAAGGATTAAAACTATGAACTACGAAACCTTTCGAAAATAAGAAACTTGAGTAATTGAAATTAGGCAAACTTGAAACGTTTGGAAAAGAATGTGTTACTTGATTTTACAAAGAGAAGTGTTTTGATTTACTTGAAAGATAATAACTCTATTTTCATATACTACGGGTATTGTGTGATTTTTGTGAAAGTAACGTATCTTTTAAAGAGTTAATGTATGAAGTACTTTGGGGATAAAAACCCGATCTTGTTAATCATATAGTAGAAAGTACCTTGTGTGTATAACTTGATTATGTTGGTTTGTGATAGCATAATACTTTCTTGTTGATTTGTTAAGTAAACATGCTAGGATCTTCGTGTGTTAGTATCTTGTGATGTTTGTGTAAAGGGTTTCCATATTGCAACAAGTTGTAACTATCGGTAGATTATGTTGGTATTGTACCACTCGCCGCTTGTTTAGGAGGTTAAGGCGCCTCCGTCTGGGGTAGACTTCGGGCGGGTCTGTGTGACCTATGATTGAAGATACCTCGTGCGGGTCCGGGGCCTATGCGGGCTACGAGTTCGAGTTAGTGTCGCGGCCTTTATGGTCATGCGATGCAATGTGGCCGTGCGGCTGCGAGTCGAGGAGGATGCGGGAGTAGCTACCACTCGATGCGGGGTTATACCTCATGCGGGCCTATGAGTTTGGCCTATGCGGGCTGCGGAGAGTTCGGGGCTAGGCGCGCACATTAGATCTTTGCGGGCGAGTGGCGGCTTTGATCATGTGATGATGCAGAGCAGATCTCGTAATCTGATTTATGACCTTGTTGGTACTATGGGTTTTAGTATTCGGCTATGCCTTCGTACTTACCCTGTATGGTTTTATTATGACACAGGTGGGACCTGGTGTTCATGTGTATTCCTTGATGATTTTATATCATAGACTGCTGGCGGTGAGGAAGGTATTCACGGGCGTGATTGATGTTGTGGGCGTGAGACCCGTAGTTATATTTAGTGGTATTTGTGAGGCGTGAGTCCACGACTTGACATATTTGCTTACTTATTGTGAGCGTAGTTTGGTTATCATACATATCTCTGTTTTATATAGCTGCTATGATTTCATTCTGATATTTTGATTTCACATACTTGGTACTGTTGTCTTGACCTCGCTTGGGCTGCGTTAAATGCACGAGTAAAGGTACACGATCGTTGATCCTCGCTCTTGGAGTCACGATTCGGCGTTTGAAAGCTCGTTCCTCGGAGGTTATCTTAGTATAGTCCCTGTTGTTGTAGGTGCTTACATTCGGGGTATGGCGGGCCTGTCCGTCGTTGTTATCATATCATTCGTAAGTGCATGAAATCTTGTTGTGGCGGGGTTGTTATGGGATATGCTATTCAAATTGATATTTATATATCTGAAGATGCCGATTTTGGTTAGCTTTGTCTTCTTATTTCAACTTTGTCTTATTACATTGGCTTATTTATTGTTTTATGTTCTGCTGATTTTCTACGATGTTGTATCACTAGGGTGCCGGGTAAGGCACGATCCGCGAGGTTGGTCGTGACAAAAGTGGTATCGAAGCGATTAATCCTCGGAAAGTGTCTGAGCCGTATCGATGAAGTCTTGATTATCGGTGTGTTGTGCACCGCGATGTCCAGGAGGCTATAGGATATTTAGGATTGGTTTCCATTCTTCTCACTCTGAGATCGTGCCTTAGAGGCGTGTTGTAAGTTGGACCCTCTAACGTATTTCTTTCCCACCGTTATGCCTCGCGTAGGGCAAAGCCGTGCTAGGAGGCAAAGCGGCCGAGGAGGCTGCGAGTAAGTCTGAGAGATTCTGAGGCCTGAGCCCAATCATTACCTAGGGTAGTGCCGTTCGGGAGTTACTGCGGCGTCGCTGCTTGATGAGTTTAATGCGGCGGCGGTTCCTCTGCGGCCATGATATTTGAACGCCGGTTCATGGCCAGAGCAGAGAATATAGATTGCGAAGGCGACCACATTACTAGTATGGATTTGGGCGGAGTATCTGGATGTCTGCGAGTCTTGATGACTAGCTAAGAGAGGTTGTGCAGAGTAATTCTTGATTGAAGCTTGAGCATGGCACGTATGCGGGCTTATGCGCGGCCGAGAAAGCGTAGAGATCGCGGGTTAACGAAGGGCGGCGAAGAGGCGAGCAGTAAAGTCCTTTGGTAACTTTGGCGAATCGCCTCGCTGAATTAGATATGCACGTCCGCTTTGATGCGAGAGGTCCTCGCGGGGTTCGGGGCGTTCGGGGTATGCGAGTCGGTCGAGCTCGGATCTTCCGGTTCCGCGGTGTGGCGTCGTTAGGGAATGTCGTCTTTTAGTTGGTACTTGTTTTACTGCGGCCAGCGGGGCCATGTGTGGAAGGGCGTCTAGTAGGAGGGATGCAGTAGGAGGACTTAGCCCGGGATCGATGGGTAGTTCGTCACGCCAGCTATGCGCCTGCAGGCGGTTTGATTAGAACTACTAAGGGAGTGAAGCGATGAATACGGTATATCCTTAACCTCTACAGAGATTAGTATGGGGTGATAAGATGAGTATATCTTAAGTCTTTATGTTACGATGGCGATGTGTTAGTTGTGATTAGAAATCGTGGTTAGTTAGCAAGGTGAGATTGGGGATAGAGAAAGTGTAAGCCTTAGAGCTTTATACGTGGAGACCTTAGAGGCAAGGCAATCTTGAGTAAGATTACATTTATGTTTGATCCTTGCTCCGGAGTGCATAGTGCGCGTGAGATATGTTTGTGTGATAAGTCACTGAGTAGTGTGGAAGGAAGAGGGTAGTTGAGCTAAGAAGACCGCTAGGTTTTAAATGCGTGATTAGTGAGATTGTTCCGGGAGCTAGTGTTTTGGCGTTGCGGGTCGGGTTGGGGCCGTATTGCGGGTCAACCGCGGCTGTTGTTTAGTGGTGAAGTCGGTTTGAGGTGGTCTGCCGGTGGTAGAAGTCACGAGGGTGTTAGGCCCGAGTTTAGTTAACCGTCGTGCGAGTTCGTGGATGCGTTCAACGATGGTCGGGCCTGGGGTAAATTGACCATCGTGTCTTTGATCGGGCCGTTGCTTGGCGGTGATGGTATATCGAAAGGTTGTATGGCTGCGAGGTGCTGCTTTCACCTTATGTCGAGCGATGGAGCCAGTTCTGACTATTTTCGTTTTGGAAGTTTTACGAGCGGGGTTGGGAACTTCGGGTGAGTCTCGTGTCGTATTAGATCCTCGGGCGATGTTTTGATTTGAGGGTAGTTGTGAGGATTGTTGTCTCTGTTGGGAAATGTTTTATAGCTACCATTTGGTGTTCGGATATCGCCTTGTGGCGCTGGTAGGGGCGGAAGTGTAAGTTGTCGATCGATTGGTTCGGCGTTGGCAAGGTTGGATAGTGGGTTAAATGCGTGTTCGGGATGTGGATAGGGTGAAGCTTATCGAGAAGAGGTTATTAGCAACTCGAGTCAACATAAGTCGTGCGGATAATGCGGCGGCTTGGAGTTGAGTTGGTGGTGGAGTCTTCTTGAAGGTACCTCGGAAGGGTGTGGCGAGATTAAAGCGAGAAACTTAGCCGAGTCACTTTGGGCCTTTTAGGTCATTTGAAGAGTAGGCGGGTTGCACTATATGTTAGCTTTTGCCGTCAGACTTAGGAGCGGTATGTCGATCGCCGTATTGTTAGGTTCGGAAAAGTATCGAGATCCGTCAGTATTCGATTAATGATGACCCGTTAGAGATAGTAACCGAGTTTTGGGCCAGGCGATATGAAGTGTGGTAAGAGTTCGAGTGTACAAGAAGGTACGACGAGTAAGAGAAGAAGCGAGCAAGTATTACGAGCATGGTTGTGATCATTTCGTTTGTAAAGAGAAGGTGCGAAGGGAGTATCTTTTAGCCCTTGGGTGGGAGTTTTTGTAGTGTTAGAGGTGTTTCCTCGTGGACTTGGATGTAAGTATTTACGCAGGTGTTTCTGTGGCCAAGTGTGGCAGGATTGTTCTCGTAAGTATAGTTGTGAAGACTATACTGGCGCGCGTTTGATTTGAAACTTAGAAGGAACATTCGGGACGAATGTTTCTAAGGAGGGGAGAATGTTATACCCCGTATTTCCAGTATGCGTGGGGCGTGCGTAGAAAAGTTTGGGCTTTAAAAGTGGCTTGGCGATTTTATTTTGTGCCTGACACCCGAATATAGTCGTTTTTAAATGAAGCGTTATACACTGACTTGCGAAGGAAAATTAGGCTATGTCATTTTTATTTTTGCGAATTTTTCAGGAAGAAACATTTTGGACCAACGAGAGGCGACACTTGTCACCCTCTCATTGATGGGCGTTAGGCGGTCAAGGGTGGGCCAGATTGGTTGGCTTTGTCAAGTAGTTGGTAGGATATTTTGTGGTAGATGGATAAGGTGCACTTGGCATGATCTTGGCCTACACGCCTTGCACTTGGCATGATCTTGGCCATTGGTTGGCCTTGGCTTGACCTATAAATAACCCCCCCTTTGAAGACTTCTTCATCCAAATAATTTCCTAAGTCTAAAATTCCTCCCTCCCTTTGTGTTGTGTTTCGTCCAACACCCCCTCTCCACTTTGAAGGCCCCATGGCGAGAGCCCTTCCACTCCTTGGCGAGTACCCCCTAGTGGGGTTGGCCGAGGGTATACACCCATGTGGTGTTGTCTCGTATAAATACCCCATGCTTGGTAGAAATACTCTCAAAGTATTGTTCTTATACCCAAATTACTTTAGCCCAAATACCTTGTAGTATTCCAAAGATACCTCTATCGTGGCAGAGAAATACTACCTTAGGTCCTTTGTGTCTCAAAGCGAAACCCTAAGGAAAATCTTCAGACGTCGGTTGAAGTGTTAAGAAGAAGTTGCGTAGACATTCTCAGGGTTGTTTGGAGCGGGTTGGAGCGCACGGAGTAGGAGCTAAACCTTTCTCAGGCTCGACTTTTATCTCGGATAATTTTGGGCTTATCGAGGTAAATATTCTTGTCCTTATTGTAATTGGAAATTACATGTTGTAGGATTATATAGTTGAAGTATACTATATAGAATGAACATAGTCTTGCGGCAATGTCTTTTGACTTAAGCACGAATTTAAATAAAGAGAAGCTGAGCTGTAATTACATGAGTGCGTATTACGATGAACTTGTGTAGCTTTCTTGTGAAGTAGAATTGTATACGTCTGGGTAGAAGTATAAACCCCGCAGTTGGCTTGATAGCCGGCTGGATAGAGAGAGAGATTTCTGCGGTTGCGGGGAGAGTCTTTGCAATTTTCTGTAGAAAGTTCTACGATAAGATCTAGATGTTAATAAGCGCCTTGTGGCCTTATAGGTTGAAGTACTACGTATGGCGTGATCTACCTGGCTTAAGGAGTAGCCGACGGTTTGAGGTACTTGGAGCGTTTTGCTATTAGTCGATAATCGTCGCGAGGTATGTGAACCTCTTCCTATCTTTTCTAGCATGATATGTGTATAACTATGTAGTACGGTAGACGTACATGTGTTAAAAGTATTTGATTGGTTTAAAACATAAAGTGTTATAAACGGCTTTATGGGAAGTTGGTTATAACAGCTTTATGTAGGTAAGAAAATGCCTTGTGGTTTTAAAAACTTAAGAGTTATAATAGCTTTATGGGAAGTTAGGTATAACGGCTTAAGAGAGATAAAATGAATGATTTATTGATTTTAAAAGTTAAGAGACTTGATCTTAAAAGATAAGAGACTTGACTTAATTAAATTAATATGAATTTTGTGTGAAACCTCATTCGTGAGTAATGACTACTTGGTTTTTAAAAGGAATAATGTTTTACTGATTTCGGAAATCAGAATGAGTATCGACAAACCACTGCAGCGTTAATAAAGGGAAATGTTTTGATTAATGAAGTATTATTAAAACCAGTAGAAACCTCCATCTGCATAGAAGCTAAGATGAGACAAAATGATATTACATTTCCTAGATCATGGCTGCTTAATAAGATTGATTATGAACAAGAATAACCTACTCACATATAAGGCATATGTTTCTCAAATTGTTTTAAAGGATTAAAACTATGAACTACGAAACCTTTCGAAAATAAGAAACTTGAGTAATTGAAATTAGGCAAACTTGAAACGTTTGGAAAAGAATGTTGTTACTTGATTTTACAAAGAGAAGTGTTTTGATTTACTTCAAAAGATAATAACTCTATTTTCATATACTACGGGTATTGTGTGACTTTTGTGAAAGTAACGTATCTTTTAAAGAGTTAATGTATGAAGTACTTTGGGGATAAAAATCTGATCTTGTTAATCATATAGTAGAAAGTACCTTGTGTGTATAACTTGATTATGTTGGTTTGTGATAGCCTTGTAATACTTTCTTGTTGATTTGTTAAGTAAACATGCTAGGATGCTACGTGTGTTAGTATCTTGTGATGTTTGTGTAAAGGGGTTTCCCCTCGACTGCGCTTAAGTTGCTTAACTATCACCGTTATGTTGGTATTGTACCACTCGCCTTGACTTGTTTAGGAGGTTAAGGCGCCTCCGTCGGGGTAGACTCAGGTAGTCTGTGTGACCTATGATTCGAGGATACCTCATGCGGGTCCCGGGGGCCTATGCGGGCTACGAGAGTTCGAGGTTAGTGTCGACCTTTATGGTCATGCGATCTATGTGGCCATGCGGATCGCGAGTCGGTGGATCGCCGGAGTAGCTACCTCGATGCGGGGTTATACCTCATGCGGGCCTATGAGTTTGGCCTATGCGGAGGCGGAGAGTTCGGGGCTAGGCGCGCACATTAGATCTGCGGGCGAGTGGCCGGCTTTGATCATGTGATGCAGGCAGATCTCGTGATCTGATTTATGACCTTGTTGCTGCGTGGGTTTTAGTAGTGGCTATGCCTTCGTACTTACATGCGGTTTTATTAGGACACAGTGGGACACGGTGTTCATGTGTATTCCTTGATGCTTTTATATCATAGGCTGCGGTGAGGAAGGTATTCCACGGGCATGATTGATGTTGTGGGCGTGAGACCCATAGTTATATTTAGTGGTATTGAGGCGTGAGTCACGACTTGACATATTACTTATTGTGAATCGTAGTTTGGTTATCATACATGTCTCTTTTATATAGCGCTATGATTTCATTTCTGATATTTTCGATTTCACATACTTGGTACTGTTGTATCGACCTCGCTTGAGGCTGCGTTACGCCGAGTAAGGTACACCGATCGTTGATCCTCGCTCTTAGGGTCACGATTCAGCGTTTGGGAAAGCTCCGTTCCTCCGAGCTTATCTTGGTATAGTCCCCTGTTGTTGTAGGTGCTTACATTCGGGGTATGGCGAGGCCACATCCGTCGTTGTTATCATATCATTCGTAAGTGCAGTATCTTGTTGTGGGCAGGGTTGTTATGGGATGTAACTGTTCAAATTGATATTTATATATATTGAAGGTAACCATTTTGGTTAGCCTGTCTTCTTATTTCACTGTCTTATTACATTGGCTTCATGTTATTGTTTTATGTTCCGCTGATTTTCTCTGATGTTGTATCACTAGGGTGCCCGGGTAAGGCACCAGTCACGAGCCCGGGTTCGGGTCGTGACACTTTCGGCCAAGGCAAGGTTCAAGGCTAGGGGTGTGAAATCTTTTCCAACTCTTGGTACACAATCTTCCTAGCACCCTAAGGAAGAACACTTAAAAGTTTAAGAATATTTGGACAACAATTTGGTCAAGGGGGAGGCTCATAGACGAGAACAACAACAAGGAGAGGGGAGGGAGAATTGCCTTGAGAATCTCAAGTGTGGGATGAAGAATAAGTCTTGCATTCATGGGGTATTTATAGAGAAATCAATGGTCAAGATCAAGGCAAGTGTGTGGTGAGATCTTGGGACAAGTGTGTGTGGGTCCCACCCTCCAAATGGTTACACAAAGAAGAAGACACTTGGCTTGCCACATGTTGGCCCAAATCGGCCATAGCCACTTGGCAACAAATTTCGGCCACCTTTGGCCACATGGGGTGACACGTGTCGCCCCCCTACTCTTCCAAAATATTTCATCTTCCGAAAATATCCAAAATATCGAAAATCTCGAAAACAAAGCGGGCCCACAAACCAGTAAATTTTTCGTGGGCCCCACGTGACCATTCAGAAAATAAAATTCCTTAATTCAATATAATCCGAAAGTCCAAATACCAAATCGGGAATCAATTCCCACTAACGAACCTTTTTCCTTCACAAAACCGAAAACTTTTCCAGTGAAAAATCACGTCTTTCTTCCTTTCCAATTTTTACGCATTATTCTCGTGCGTTTCCTCACATACATACCACGGAACTACGGTGTAACATTCTTCCCAGAAACATTCGTCGAATGTTCCTTCTAAATCTCCAAACGTCATGCGCAGTGAGTCTTCACTACTATACTTACGAAACCAACTATGCCACATATTGCCATAATATAACATACGCGCGAAACCCAAATCCAAGCCAACGAGGAATCACCTCTAAGATCACAAAATCTCCCACCCAGGGTCTAAAGGATACCCCCTTCGCATCTTCACTTCACAAAAGAAAGGATCACTTTCCGTTCTCATAACCCATGTTCGCTTCCTTTCTTACTTGTCGTACCTTTCTCGTACACCCGAACTCTTTCTAGTACACATACCATATTTCCGTCATCACTTCAGTTTCCAAAATGTTATACCCCGTATTTCCAGAGTATGTACGTGGGGACGTACGTAGAAAAGTTTGAACTTTAAAGTTGGCTTGGCCGATTTTTATTTGTGCCTGACACGGATTAAGTCGTTTTTCGTAAAGCGTTTCTCTGACTTTCGTAGGAAAATTCGGCTATGTCATTTTTAATTTTTGGATTTTTAGAGGCGTAACATTTGGACCAACGAGAGGGTGACGTATGTCACCGCCGAGTGGCGAGTTGATGGGCGGTTTTAGCTAGCACGCGTTTGGCATTTTGTTGCCAAAAATGTTTAGTCAATGTTGTGTAGATATTTTGTGTGGTAGATGGGAAAGTGGGACCCACAAGACACTTGTCCAAATCCACACCCTACACTTGCCTAGTCGTGGCCATCTTGGCCATTGGTTGGCGGGTTGGCCTATAAATACTTCCCTTGCTTGAAGGTTTTATTCATCCACCATATTTTTCCAAAGTCTTAGAAATCCTCCCCCTCCCTGGTTGGTGTTCTCGTGCCGCCCCCGTTGAGAAGGCCTCTTGGCCGAGCTCTCCCATGGCGAGAGTACCCGCAGTGGGGTAGGCCGAGGTATATACCCCCTCTTGGTAGAAATACTCTCAAAAGTATTATTCTTATACCCAAATTACCTTAGCCGTATACCTTGTAGTATTCCAAGGTTATACTTATACGAAGAGCCCAGAAATACTATTATACTTCCCGTCAGTCACAAAACCGAAACCCTAAGGAAAATCTCCGTAGTTAGTTGGAGTATTATGTAGAAGTTGGTTAGAACTTCTAAGGGTGGTTGGAGCGGAGTTGGGCGCCAGGAGTTGGAGCTAAGCGTTGCCCGGGATCGACATTTTACTTGGATAATTATGGGCGTATCGAGGTAATTATCTTGTCCCTATTGTAATTGGATATTACATGTTGTAGGAATATATAGTTGAAGTATACTATATATAGAACTGAACGTATATTTGTGGCAATGTCTTCGGACTTAAGCCTGAATTTAAAGAAGAGAAGCAGCTGTAATTACTTAGAATTTGTTTCTGATGAGACTTGTGTAGTTTGTGGTAGGGAAGGGTTGCCCAATTTCCGTAGGGTCTGTATCTAGATTTATCCTCAGAGTAGTCTAGACCTTGATAGACTTGTGTAACTGTATAGGTTGAAGGTTCTGCGAGTAGCGTGTGCTCTTGAGAAGGTGGGCAGCTAAGCGGGTTATAGCCATGGGCGATTTGCTAATAGTCGATAATCGTCGCGAGGTATGTGAACCTCTTCCTATCTCTTCTAGCATGATATGTGTATAACTATGTGATGCGGTAGCGTCGTGTATTAATTGAGCGTGGTTATGCAGCGATGTCTTTTGACTTAAGCGAATAATAATAATCTTGAAGTAGTTCAAGAGATTTAAGAACTATTTTTAAAAGAAGAGGAATACTTGGTTTTAAAAGCTTAAGAGTTATACTAGCTTTATGGGAAGTTAGGTATAACGGCAAGAAAGATAAAGCGAATGATTTAATTATTTTAGAAGTTAAGAGACTTGATCTTGTAAGATAAGAGACTTAACTTAATCGAATTATGTGAATTTTGTGAAACCTCATTCGTGAGTAATGAGTACTTGGTTTTAAAAGGGTTAATGTTTTTGATTTGAAATCGAATGTGTATCGACAAACCACATGGCGTTAATAAAAGGAAATGTTTTGACTAATTAAGTATTATTAAAACCGGTAGAAACCTCCATCCATAGGAGCTAAGATGAGACAAAATGATATTACATTTCCTAGATCACTGCTTTAATCAGTTGATTATGAACAAGAATAACCTACTCACATATAAGGCATATGTTTCTCAGTTGTTTTAAAAAAGGATTATATTATTATGTGGTTAATAATATGAGCAATGAAACCTTTCTAAAATAAGAAGCGTGAACATTTGAAATTAGGCAAACTTGAGCGTTTGGAAAATAATGTTGTTACTTGATTTTACAAAGGTAAGTGTTTTGGTTTACTTAAAAGACGATCAACTCTTTACATACTACGGGTATTGTGTGACTTATGTGAAAGAAATGATTCTTGTAAAAGATTTAATGAATGAAGTACTTTGGGAATAGATACCGAACTTATTAGTACCTTGTGTGAATAACTTGATTGTATTGGTTTGTGATAGCCTTGTAATACTTTCTTGTTGATTTGATAAGTAAACATGTTAGGATGCTACGTGTGTTAGTATCTTGTGGTTATTATGTAAGGGGGGGTCATTCTTGCTGTGCTTACGTTGCTAAACGGTAAGTCCATTGTACTGTTATTATATCACCTACCCTGACTTATTATACAGGCTTGCCACCCGATGCGGGTCTATACGGCTATCGATCACTTGTGACTATGCGGAGCAGCGGTATGCTCGGGATTGATCATTCGGTGTTTAGCTTTGATGCGGGGGATTCCCTATGCGGTCTGTTGGGACTATGCGGTCTTTTGAGACTATGCGGGCTGCGGGAGCCTAGGCGGATACCGGGGGTTAAGCTGCCTCCGATGCGGGGTATACCTCAGGCTGTCTATGTGACTATGATTCGATGAATACCTCATGTGGGTCTGTGTGTGACCTATGCGGAGCTGCGGTAAGTTCCAGGGATAGACGCGCGCGGTGATCTGGCGAGTGGCGGCCGATCGTGTAGTGCGGTCTAGAAAGACCTCGTGATACGATTTATGGTATTTACGTCGCTGTGGGTCTTAGTAGTCGGCTACGCCTTCCCACTTACCCCGCAGTTCTATTGTGATGACTTTGAGGCGTGAGTCACGACTTAGCATATTGCTTATTTATTGTGAACTGTAGTTTGGTTATCATACATGTCTCCTGCTTTATATAGACTACTATGATTTCATTTACAGTATTTATTTTCAGTTTCACATACTTGGTACTTGTTGTACTGACCTCCTTCGGGGGGCTGCGTTCATGCCGCAGGTAAAGGTACACCAGTCGATGATCCTCGCTCTTAGGGTCACAGTTCAGCGTTTGGGAAAACTCCGTTTCTCCGGAGGCTTATCAGTGGTATAGTCCCCTGTCGTTGTAGGTATTTACATTCAGGGGTATGGCGGAACCTGTCCGCCATTGTTGTCATGTCGTATTATTCTTAAGTGCATGTAATCTTTTTGTGGCAGAATTGTAATGGGATGTAACTGTTCGGTTTTAAATTGATTTATATATATGCCGTAAGGCAAGTTTTCTTCGATTACTGTTTCTTACTTCATAATATTTTCATGTCTTGTTTTATGTTCCGCTGATTACTCTGATGTATGACTACTTGGGTGCCCGGGTAAGGCACCAGTCACGGGCCCCGGAACGGGTCGTGACACAAAACCTGGGAGTCACTACCTCCAAAACTTGGTCATCTTACTAGCCTCAAATTCCTTCAAGGCCATTTCCGGCCTTCACGATCTGATTCTAGTCGAACACATCCGCGAACTCGTGCGATGGTTACCTAAACTTGGGCCTAGCACCCTCGCGACCCTACCACCTAGCGGGACTACCTCGAACTGACCCCACCTCATTCCGGGCTGCGGGTTGACCCGCAAATGGTCCTCAACCCGACCCATAATCGCGCCAAACTCTTGTTCCCCGATCCGGAACAATCTTACCTATTCAAGTCATGAAAGATACCACTTTCATCTTACACAACCCAAGGAATTACCCCCACAATATATTTCACGCATACCAAGTACTTCGACAAAGACCAACCGTAAAATCATCCACTCAAGACGGCCTTGCATCCAAGGTCCTAACTGTTATAAATTCTAAGGCTCACAATTGTCTCGTCCCCAGACTTACCCTTTTCAACTACCCATGTTTTCTAATTCACACTTAACACCATGCTATCCGTACCTAGCACTTAACATGTAACCACCATAACAACATAAACCAGTCTCTTAAGGGCTGAAGATATCTCTGTAACTACTGCCTTACTTTCTCTTTGTCGCTCTAACCATAATCCTGCCCTGCAGGGCGCCTAGCTATATAAGGCGATGAACCAACCACCGATCCCGAAGGCTGAGTCTCTACATCAGTGCAACCGCTAATCGGACAAACTCTCACCAAATGGCCCTGCTGGCCGCAAGCATAACAATCTCCCCAAACTAGTACGACACCCTGAGGACCATCCTCAGCTCTCTATCCATAGAACTCTGGCGAACTGCAACTCAAGAAATCCCGAAGTCTCAGACTATCGAATCTAGGGTGAATCACTGGTACTGTCGGAACAACCGGCTCCCGTCCGTCCTTATTTCTTTCCACGACCCTAGCTAGTAACTGGGCCATCTCTTTGAAACTCATATCCTCGGCTCCTGGCCGTGGAACTGGAGGCTCAGGTATCGTGGCCTCAGTAGAAACTGCTGCCGCTCTAAACTCTGCTGGGGCTAGCGGCGTCATAAAACTCGTCGTCTGAAGTACTATCTCAGGTAATGACCAGGCCTATGCCCTCGTAACCCTCTGTGTTCTACTCGCAGCTCCCTCTGCTGCCTTGCCCATCTGGGCCCTGGTTGCCTTGCGCGGAGGCATAACTGGTACATAAGAATCGCGCAGGAGTCCAACTTATAACACGGCTCAAGGCACGATCTCGAGTGAGAAGAATGAAACCAATCCTAAATATCCTGCGGCCTCCACGATTATAGGTGTGGTGCACAACACGATAATCAAGACTTACTAGATACGGTGTAGACACTTTCCGAGATTAAGCGCTCGATACCACTTTTGTCACGACCGACTCGGGCGTGATTGGTGCCTACCCGGGCACCCTGGTGATACAACATCGAGAAAATCATGGAAATAAAACTTAAGCATATGAAAAGAAGCTAACCAAAATGGTCACCTTTACGTATATAAACATAAAACCCGAGCAGTTATATCGCCTTACAAACCTGCCACAACTTTCATGATATATAAAATTTTATAACAATAATGATGGGACAGGCCACATACCCACGAATGTACAAGAACCTACAATCTCGGAATCATACCAAAAGATAAGCCTCCGAGAAGCGGAGCTTCCCAAAACGCTGAACTCGTGATCCCATGAGCGAGGATCAACAACCGTGTACCTCTACCGCGTGAACGCAGCCCGGCGAGGTTAGTACAACAGGTACCAAGTATGTGAAACTGAAAATACTGTAAATGAAATCATGACAGTCTATATAAAACCGGAGACATGTATGATAACCAAACTATAGTTTACTACATAAAAGCAGTCAAGCCAAGTCAGCGACTCACGCCCTCCAAGTCATCCCTCATGCCCGTGGAACTCCTTCATCACTGCCGGCAGTCTAGGTATAAATCGTATGATACGTATAACATGTCTCGGCCCATCCCATGGGACTCGAGGTGGAATCGTATGGTCACATTCCCGGTCCATCTCATGGACTCGGTGTCGGATCGTATGGAATACATTCCCGGTCCATCCCATGGACTCGGTGTCAAATCGTGTGGAATACATTTCCGGTCCATCCCATGGACTCGGTGTCAAATCGTGTGGAATACATTTCCGGTCCATCCCATGGACTCGGTGTAGAATCGGGTGGTATACATGTCTCGGCCCATCTCATGGGACTCGAAGTAGAATCAGCCATAACTTTTAAACCCTCTTTTAAGACAGATTAAGATAATACCATGCTTTCCTTTTAAATCAAACTAAGGCAATACCATGCCCTCCTTTTTAAACCAAGACACTTTCCTTTTTAAAATCAAGTAACAACATTCTTTTCCAAAAGTCCAAGTTGCCTAATTTCAAATACTCAAGTCTCTTATTTTCGAAAGATTTCATAGTTCATAGTCTTAATCAAATAACGTAATCTCCTTTTAAAACAATTGAGTAACATATGCCTTATGTGTGAGTAGTTTATTCTTGTTTATGACAATCTTAATAAAGCAGCCATGATCTAGAAAATGTAATACAATTTTGTCTTATCTTAGCTTCTATGCACATGAAGGTTTCTACTGGTTTTAATATAATTAATTATTTGTCAATACATTTTCCTTTATTAACGCTGCAGTAGTTTGTTCGATACATATTCTCATTTCCGAAATCAGTAAAACATTATTCTTTAAAAACCAAGTACTCATTACTCACGAATGAGGTTTCACAACTTTTTAACAAAATTCATATCAAGCCAATTAAGTCAAGTCTCTTAACTTCTAAAAACAATAAACCATTCTTTTACCTACATAAAGTCGTTATAACTAACTTCCCATAAAGCTATTATAACACTTTATGTTTTAAACCAACCAAACCTCGTTTAGCACACGTACGTCTACCGTACTACATAGTTCACAACAATCATGCTAGAAAAGATAGGAAGAGGTTCACATACCTCGCGACGATTATCGACAATTAGCAAATAGCTCCAAAGTATTGTAACCCTGCTAGCCTTTTCCACCCTTCCAGTAGAATACGCTACTCGTAGTATTTCAACCTATAAAGGCCACAAAACGTCTATCAACCTCTCGATCTCTTCGTAGAATATTTCCAAGTACGAGGTTCCTTATTCTACGGAAAAATTCAGCCAGACCTCCCCACATGACCACATAAATCTCTTGTCAAACAAGGCCCGCTACTGGCCAACAACTCGAGGGTTACGTCTAACTTGGGCGTGTACAACACTTCCCACGATAATACTACAAGTCTCACAACTTCTGGTCAATGTAAATCTGATTCAATTATATCAATCTTCTTTCCTCATATAATATACTCAAGTATAACTACTACAACATGTAATATCCAATTACAATAGGGGGACATAGATCATTACCTCGATAAGCCCAAAATTATCCAAGATTATAAGTCGATCCTGAGCAACGTTTAGCTCTAACTCCTTACGTTCCAACCCGCTCCAAGCAACCCTTAGAAGTTTCTAAACAACTTCTCTTAACACTTCAACTCCAAAAGTGAAGAACACTTAGGCTTTAAAAATGGCCACTTTCGGCCAAGGCAAGGTTCAAGGCTAGGGGTGTGAAATCTTTTCCAAATCTTAGTACACAATCTTCCTAGCACCCTAAGGAAGAACACTTAAAAGTTTAAGAATTTTTGGACAACAATTTGGTCAAGGGGGAGGCTCATAGACGAGAACAACAACAAGGAGAGGGGAGGGAGAATTGCCTTGAGAATATCAAGTGTGGGATGAAGAATAAGTCTTGCATTCATGGGGTATTTATAGAGAAATCAATGGTCAAGATCAAGGCAAGTGTGTGGTGAGATCTTGGGACAAGTGTGTGTGGGTCCCACCCTCCAAATGGCTACACAAAGAAGAAGACACTTGGCTTGCCACATGTTGGCCCAAATCGGCCATAGCCACTTGGCAACAAATTTCGGCCACCTTTGGCCACATGGGGGTGACACGTGTCGCCCCCTACTCGTCCAAAATATTTCATCTTCCGAAAATATCCAAAATATCGAAAATCTCGAAAACAAAGCGGGCGCCACAAAACCGTAAATTTCTGCCGTGGGCCCCACGTGACCATTTCCGAAAATAAAATTCCTTAATTCCAATATAATCCAGGAAGTCCAAATACCAAATCTGGGAATCCAATTCCCACTAACGAACCTTTTTCCTTCACAAAAACCGGAAACTTTTCCGTCGAAAAATCACATCTTTCTTCCTTTCCAATTTTTCTGTCGTATTCTCGTACGTACGTCCTCACATACATACCCTGGAACTACGGAGTGTAACAAAAATTCTGCCCCACAATTCATACGAAGTAGTTTAATACTCCAAAAGCCATTTCTCGGCTAACTTTATACAACAACACAAGTCCTTTCCAAATTCTTTTTCAATCCAAGTTCTTAGGTCTAACATGTTATATAGCCATAAACAACTTAACAACTAATATTCCTTCTTTATATAACATGTGACGACTTAAACTAATAATCAACTTTAATTATAATCTTAAGGGCTAAACATACTAGTTTTCGGATTAGGGTTCCAATAGCCAATACACTTATCAAACATTATAATATATACTTCATGCTTGCTAATATCCATAACTACAATGATAAGTAAACTTTAATTGCTAAAACGACAAGATTTATACCTTTACAAGCCCTTAAAATTTCCAAGATTCAAAGTCGCTCCTTAGCAAGTCTTAGCTCCTTTCCTTTACGTTCAATCCGCTATTTGAAGCCTTTAGAAGTTCACAACCAACTTCTCTTCCATTTCCAATCCAAACTTGTGAAAACGACTTAGGTTTTCGCCTTGCGACTAACGTGAAAACGTCGTTTTTCCGAAATCTTTCTATTGAGATATCCTTACAATACCCTTAGGGACCTAGGGTTAAAGTCTTGTGAATAATGGATCAAAACTACAAAATTTTTGTGTGGAAGCTTAGCCAAACCCGAGAGCTATTTCTCAAGAAAAGGCCTCTCTAATTTTTCTAAGTGTTCAAGAGCTTGTCTTGCACTAGTGTAGTATATAAAACACAATGGAGGGCTTATATTAAAACACTTGTGGTCTAGGATGAAGAACATTAACTAATTAGCCAAGTGGACAAGTTGACAAGTCAACAATCTCAAGCTAGCAAGACTTGATCTTTTACCATGGTCAATGACCATTTTAGCCTTGCAATATTTCGTCCAAGACCAAGTGGGGGAGGTGCCACATGTCTCCCTCTCATTCGTCCATAAAATTCCGTAACCCTCGTGGGCCCCACAAAACGTAAAATTCCTCGGGTGAGCCCCAAATGACCAAATCCGTAAAAATAAATTTCCATAATGTTAATAAGTTCCATACTCTTCAAATAATGCATTTTGACAATCTAATTCTCCTCAACGAACATTTTTCCTTTCCGACGTTCGGAAGATTTTCCGTCGGAAAAACAATTCTTCCTTTCGTACCAATTTCAAGTCTTGTGTTCCTTACGTACATTCTCTTATACATGTCCTGGACTTACGGGGTGTAACAATAACACTTGTTGGGTTTGGATGAAGGAGATTTAAATAACTCAAGTCAAGTGGCTCATTTGACTTAGTCAATTATATCAAGCTTGGGCTTGCAAGACTTGATCATCTAAGCTTTGGTCAATTGACCTTTTCCCCTTGGTATATTCGACCAAGACCATCCAAGGGGGTGACACGTGTCACCCTCCCATTCGTCATCATATTTCATTTCCCGACATTTCCATAATTCCGATAAATTCTACAAGTCTCAAATCTTATCGCCCTGATTTCATACGTACATTCTTATATACATGTTCTGGGATTACGGGGTGTAACATTATGTTACACCTCGTAATTCCAGGACATGAATAAGAGAATGGACGCGAGAACACAAGACTTGAAAAAGGGTACGAAAGGAAGAATTGTTTTTCCGACGGAAAATCTTCCGAACGTCGGAAAGGAAAAATGTTCGTTGATGAGAATTAGATTCTCAAAATGCATTATTTGAAGAGTATGGAACTTATTATCATTATGGAGATTTATTTTTACAGATTTGGTCGCGTAGGGCCCACCCGAGAAATTTTACGTTTTGTGGGGCCCACGAGGGTTACGAAATTTTATGGACAAATGGGAGGGTGACACGTTTCACCCCCCACATGGGCTTGTTCGAATTATGCCAAGGGAAAATTGGTCATTTTACCAAAGTATAGATGACCAAGTCTTGCAAGCTAAGAGCTTGAGATAATTGACTAAGTCAAAGAGCCACTTGGCTTGATCTCTTTCATCCAAACCTAACAAGTGTTATAATCTAGACCCTCCAATGTGTTATATAAGCATACTAGTAGCAAGACAAGTCTTCCAACACTTAGAAAAAATTAGAGAGCTTGAGCAACACTTTGAAGTGCTCTCGGCTTTGTGCCATTTCCCACACAAAAAAATTTAGTTTGTAGTTCATTATTCACAAGACTTTAACCCAAGGTTCCTAGGGGTATTGTAAGGATATATCAATAGAAAGATCTCGGAAAAACGACGTTTTTACGTTAGTCGCAAGGCGAAACCCTAGGGTGTTCTTCAACTTAGAAGATGGAACTTGAAGAGGAGTTCTTCATGAGCTTCTAAGGAGTGCTTGGAGCGGATTGGAACATAAGAAGATGAGCTAAAAGTTGCTAAGGATCGAATTTTACGCTTGGACATTATTAGGGCTTATTGAGGTAAAATCTTCATCTTCTTAATGTAATTAAAGATTACATGTTATAGTAGTTAATAAATGAGCATGTGGTATATAGAATAAAGTTTGAAAAAGATTTGGATCATGTCGACATGTTGAAAACCGAAAATGGACAAGTTAGCCATTAATGTTGCAATTAATTTGGACGGTAGTTACAATCGTCGCATGTTAAGGAAGAAAGGAGTTATAGTTGTTGTAATTGTTATTATGTATATAACATGTTGGAATAACAACTTAGATTGAAAAAGGAATTGAAAGGAAATTGATAATTATTGTGACATTGTAGCCGAATAGGGCTTGGAATTATTAGAAAGTTTTATATTGATTGTGGGGCGGAATTTAACACGTCCTATTAGGCGTGTAATCCCCTTTGTATTTGCTGAATTGTTGGGCCTTAAATGTGGCGTTTGGTTATTGATTTTCGGGCCTTGGAAAAGGTGGAAAAGTACGTAGAAACAAAGGAAGTGTTGTCCGATTTTTCGTAGAATTTGGTGACTTTACACTTAGTGTGATTCTACGTTAATAAGTGAGGAGTTGATAGACATGTTATGATTAATATAGGTTGAATTACTACGAGTAGCGTATTCTACTTAAGGGGTGGAAAAGCTAGCAAGGTTGTAGTACTTTGGAGCATTTTTCTACTTGTCGATAATCGTCGCGAGGTATGTGAACCTCTTCCTTCTTTTGACATGATTCTATGTATGAAATATACATGTGGTACTATTTCATGATTCCTTCTACTCTTAGAAGTTAAGAGGTATGTATGTTGATTTACTCTATGTAAAAGATACGTCTAAGTTATCCTAAATTTTTACCAAGTCTTATGGGGAATGTTGGTAAGAGTCGTTACGAAGTATTTGGAGTCAAGTTGACTTTGCTAAGTTACTGCACGAATGAGAATAAGTATCGAACAAGCCACTGCAACGTTAAAAAAAGAAAATGTATCGGCAATCAATTAAATTAAAATGAGTAGAATTCTCCATCTGCATAGAAGCTAAGATAAGACAAAATTGTATTACATTTTCTAGATCATGGCTGCTTTAATAAGATCGTTATGAACTAGTATAACCTATTCACAACACATAAAAGTATATGTTACTTAATTTAAAAAGTTTACGTATGAAGTTTTAAGACTATGAACCTTAAATTCTTAAAAGGTTAAGAGACTTTATTTTTCAAGTTATGGGACTTGATTCTTAAAGGAAGAAATGAATTGATTTAAAAGTATAGAATACTTGATTTGAAAAGTATTGATTTCCTGAAATTCTAAAGATAAGAGACTTATTTTCTAAGTAAGAAACTTGATTTCTAAAGTTAAGAGACTTGAAGTATTTTGAAAGCTATGTAACTTGATTTGAAAGTATAAGTCTCTTGGTTATAAAAGGAATGAATTTGTCTAAGACACAAAGAGTTATAATGGCTTTATGGGAAGTTGGTTATAACAACTTTATGGAATGTTAAAAGAATGGTTTTTCTCTAGTAATGTAAATAATGATAAATGACATGAAATAATGAAAGACAAATGGATTTGAAGGCATCAAATGCTTAAGGTTTTAAAGAAAGAAGTCACTTGATTTAGAAGCCTATAAATGTATTTCTAAAAGGTATTGTGACTTGGCTTGAAAAGTAGATATGACTTGATACTACAGTTATTAGTATCTTGGAAGTTTTATATGAAAAAGGAGTCATTTTAAAAGAGTAGAAGTACGTAGTACTTTGGGTTAAATTTCTGGATTTTATAATGACATGTAAGTGCCTTAAGTAAACTAAAATGGGGGTGTATATAAATAAGGTTAATAAGAAGTTAGGGGATTTATTAACTTGCTTATGTTATGTATGATAAGCCAGTAGTGCTTATGTTATGTATGATAAGCCGGTAGTGCTTATGTTATGTATGATAAGCCGGTAGCGCTTATGTTATGTATGATAAGCCGGTGGTGCTTATGTTATGTATGATAGCCTTTGGTGCTAGTGTTATGAGTATAAATGAGGAGTAAACCCCCAAGACGTTATACACCTCCTGAGTATAAATGTGGGGTAAAACCCCAAGACGTTATACACCTCCTGAGTATAAATGTGGGGTAAAACCCCAAGACATTAAACACCTTCTGAGTATAATTGCGGGGTAAACCCCCAAGACATTATACATCTCCATGGATTTGCTACCCATGATGCGAGCATGGCGTATATGCTCTTTGCGGGGTCGTAGGGCCTAAGCGGGTGAAATAGTCCTGTGGGGGTGAAATAGTCCTATCCGGGGCAAATTGTCATATGCGGGTCCACAAGACCCTTGCGGGTGAAATAGTCCCAGAGTAGGATTGCCAAATGATACTATGGGCAGGTGGCCTATGTTGGTCATAAGCTTCTTATTTTTATGTAGTATACCTTTATGGGCAGATTTATATGACTTTATCGCGTCCCAAATTGGGCCGGGCAGTATACCTTTATGGGCAGACTTATGTGACTTTATCGCACCCCAGATTGGGCCGGGCAGATTAGGCATCCCTCCAGAAAGGGTCGGGTTATGTTATGCCAAATAAGTAAGTTATATGGTTATGAACTTGATGATTTTTCCTAAGTATGTACGTAAGAATTTGACTATAACTCTTATTGAAAAATGGGAAAGGATAATGATGTACGATTAAGTTCATGAGGTGTAATGGCATGGTAGGATATGGTATTTACTTTTTATACTTTCCCCTGTCATTCTTTTGTACAATTATGATCCGCTTTCAGCACTTATTTCCGCTCCATATTGGTACTTGTAATCGACTTCTTGGGGCCGCTGCGTTCATATCCGCAGGTTTAGGTACACAGTAGTGGATCCGCGAGCTTAGGATCCTGGTTCAGCATTTTGAGATGGCTCCAATATTCCGGAGCTTGTCATTATGACTAGGTATATTCAGGGGTACGGCGGGGCCTTGTCCCGCCACAGTTGATGTTAAAACTCTTAGAGGTCTGTAGTCACATATTGTGGGTCAGTTTGTAAAGGAAAGGAGGCAACTATTTCGGTTATGTATATATATGTCCAGGGAGGTTGTCACGACCCGATCCCGGGCCCGTGACTGGTAACTTACCCCGGGCACCCTAGTGATACAACATCAGAGAAAATCAGCGGAAATAAAAACTTAAACATGAAACAAGAGATATGATAATAAAACAGGCCAACCAAAACGGTTTCCTTCTTGCATATATACAAAAATTGAACAGTTACATCCTTTACAACCACGCCTGTAGTACTACAGACCTCTAAGAATGTAACCACAACTATGACGGGACAGGGCCCCGCCACAAGGCTCGGAATATTTTTCTGTCGGAAAAAAAATCACGTCTTTTCTCCCTTTCTATTTTAATGTCGTATTCTCGTACGTACGTCCTCACATACATACCCTGGAACTACGGGGTGTAACATTCTTCCTCCCTTAGAAACATTCGTCCCGAATGTTCCTTCTAAGTCTCCAAAGTACACGCGCCGGTATAGTCTCCACTACTATACTTACGAAACCAATTATGCCACCATTGGCCATAATATAATACACGCGAAAACCCAAATCCAAGCCAACGAGGAATCACCTCTAAGATCACAAAAGCTTCCACCCATGGTCTAAAGGCTACTTTCATCGCACCTTCACTTCACAAAAAGATCACTTCCATCATCTTAACACATGTTCGCTTCCTTCCTTACTCGTCGTACCCTTCTCGTACACCCGAACTCTTTCTAGTATACTTACCCCACTTCAGTCATTACTTCAGTTTCCAAAACCTTGGAGTCACTACCTACAAACTTGGTCATCTTACTAGCCTCAAATTCCTTTAAGGCAATTCCCGGTCTTCATGGTCCGATTCTGGTCGAACGTAGCCACGAACTCGTACGATGGTTACCTAAACACAGGCTTAGCACCTCGTGACCCTACCACTGGAGGACCACCTCGACTCCCACCCCAAACCGCCGGTCGACCCGAATGGTCCTCAACCCGACCCATGTCGCGCCAAACTCTTGTTCCGATCCGAACAATCTTACCTATTCAAGTCACGAAAGCTACCACTTTCATCTTACACAACCACGTAATTATCCTGGTACACCCTATGTATATAATACTCTCCGCGAGGATCACCCGCAAAATCTTCTACTCGAGGCGACGCACATCTAGGGTCTCGACGTGTAATATTCTAAGGTTCACACCTTCCATACCCCCATACTTACCTTTTCAACTACCCATGTTTTCTAACTCACCAATAACACAACGCTATCCGTACATAGCACACAATAATAAGATCATCATATCAAGAATACTGTCACGACCCGAACCGGGGCCCGTGACTGGTGCCTTACCCCGGGCACCCTCGTGATACAACATCAGAGAAAAATCAGCGGAAATAAAAACATAAACATGAAACAAGAGACATGATAAATAAGCAGGCCAACCAAAAGCGATTGCCTTACGTATATACATAAAACCCGACAGTTATCCTTTTACAAACTCGCCTGACAAGTACTCAGACCTCTAAGAAGTGACAACTATGGACGGCAGGCCCGCCATACCACAGATGTACAAGAACCATGCACTCGTGGTAACATACCAAAAGATAAGCCTCAAGAAAGCGGGGCTTCCCAACACTGTTGGCGTGATCCTATGGCGAGGATCCACAACCGTGTACCTCTACCTGCGGCGTGAACGCGGCCGAAGGAGGTCGATCTGCCAGTACCAAGTATGTGAAAGCGCAAAATCAGTAAATGAAATCATAATAGTCTATATAAAGCGGGAGACATGTATGATAACCAAACTACGATTCACAACATAAGCGATCATGTCAAGTCGAGGACTCACGCCTCGAAGTCATCCCTCACGCTCGTGGAACTCTTCCTCACCGCCCGATCCCCAGGTGTGGAATCGTGTCGGCCCGTCCATGGGACTTCGGTAAGAATCATGTGGAATCGTGTCTCGCCCATCTCATGGGACTCGATAAAGAACCGGTGGAATACGTGTCTCGGCCCATCCACGGGACTCGATAAAGAATCGTGGAATACGTGTCTCGGCCCATCTCTGGGACTCGATAAAGCCGATGGAATACGTGTCTCGGCCCATCCCGTGGGACTCGATAAAGAATCGGTGGAATACGTGTCTCGGCCCATCAGCGGGACTCGATAAAGAATCGGGTGGAATACGTGTCTCGGCCCATCCCGTAGGACTCGATAAAGAATCATACATAACAAATCAGCCGGCCCATCGGAGACGCGGTAGCGTAAATACAACACTTGCACAACAAAGGCTATCACCACAAGCATAAAAGTTCAACATACTCATAGACTTATATTTTATTACAACAAATCCGGGTTTTAACCCCAAAGTACTACATACATTAACTCCTTTAAAAGATCCGTTCCTTTCACATAAGTCACACAATACCCGTAGTATGAAAATAAAGTGACCATCTTTTTAAGTAAACCAAAACACTTCCCCTTTGTAAAATCAAGTAACAACATTATTTTCCAAACGTTCAAGTTTGCCTAATTTCAAATGCTCAAGTCACTTATTTTAGAAAGGTTTCATAACTCATAGTCTTAATCTCTTTTAAAACAATTGAGTAACATATGTCTTACGTGTGAGTAGGTTATTCTTGTTTATAACAATCTTATTAACGCAGCCATGATCTAGGAAATGTAATATCATTTTGTCTCATCTTAGCTTCTATGCAGATGGAGGTTTCTACTGGTTTTAATAATACTCAATTAGTCAATCCCTTTTCCTTTATTAGCGCTGTGATGGTTTGTTCGACCACTTGTTCTCATTTCCAAATCGGAAACAATATTCATTAAAACCAAGTACTCATTACTCACGAATGAGGTTTCACAACTTTAACAAAATTCATATCAAGTCAAATAAGTTAAGTCTCTTATCTTTCAAGATCAAGTCTCTTAACTTTCAAAATCAAGTCGTTTATAAGTCAAGTCTCTTATCTTTGAAGATCAAGTCTCTTAACTTCTACAATCAATAACCCATTCTTTTACCTACATAAAGTCGTTATAACTAACTTCCCATAAAGCTATTATAACACCCTATGTTTTAAACCAACCAAATCACTTAGCACATGTACGTATACCGTACTACATAGTTCACGACAATCATGCTAGAAAATATAGGAAGAGGTTCACATACCTCGCGACGATTATCGACAAATAGCAAAACGCTCCAAGTACTTCAACCCGTCGGCTACTCCTTAAGCCAAGTAGATCACGCCACACGTAGTACTCCACTCCTAAAATGGTCATAGTACTTCTATCAAACCTTTCTTACCATTGAAGACTTATAACAATAAAAAGCCCTCTAATTCTACGGAAAATTCGTGAAGACTTCCCCGTTTTACTCACTTTTCCATCTTTCTCCAAGGCGAATAACGTAATATATATATAGGCGTAATAATTAAACAACATAAAGAAGGGATTACACGCCCAAACGGTACGCGGTTTACTATCACGCCTCCATAATAACAACAAGTAAAAGAATGGGATTACGCGCTAAACGGTAACGCGGTTTACTATCACGCCTTCATAACAATACAATAATTAAAAGGGGATCACACGCCCGAAGCGGAACGCGATTGAACAATCTTCCCTTAACAGAAATGTAAATATCCAAAGTAAATACATCCAAGTAAATCTTGTCCAAAGTAAATACATCCAAAGTAAATCTGTCCAAAGTAAATCTGACCAAAGTAAATCTGATCCTTAAGTTGGGGTCCTTGGCCAACTTTGTCCATTTTACTTATCCAATTACTTCATTAGTCATCCAACTTATATTCCATCTTAATATAAGTTATAATTACTTTGTTAATTACTTCTTCACAAGTAAGATACGTTTTTACCATTTTAATGGCAAACGGCCAATCCTTTCTTTTAACAAGTTAACAAGATCCAACTCTTCCAAACTTTACTCCATATATTATATACTCCATAATATACTTATAATATATGTATAATGACCAATTCACAAAGAGGTTAAGGTTTACTACCTCAAATATCCCAAAATTATCCAAGAACTTAATGTCGCTCCAAGAAAGTCTTAGCTCCAAATCATTACATTCCAATCCACTACAAGCAACCCATAGAAGCTCCTAACCAACTTCTCTTCAAGAACCAACTCCAAAAAGTGAAGAACACTTAGGGTTTCCAACTAGTAAGTTTCGCCAGCATGAACAATAGGTTAGGGGTGTGAAATCTTTTCCAACTCTTGGTACACAATCTTCCTAAAACCTTAGGGAAGAACACTTGAGAGTTTAAGAATTGTTGGATAAATTTAGGTCAAGAAATGGGCTCAAAAACGAGAGCAAGGTCAAGGGAGAAGGGAGGGAATTTCTTGTCTTGAAATGGTTAAGTGTGGAAGTTTTCATCAACTAAGGGTGCATATATAGGACAACCAAGGGCTAGGATGAAGGCAAGTGTGTGGTTGAGATTGGGGACAAGTGTGTGTGGGTCCCACAAGCCACTTGTCCACACAAAAAATCTAGCAAGACTTGGCCACTTGTCCGCAAAATATCTAGCAAAAGAGGCCACATGTTTGCCACTTGTTAGCAAATTTCGGCCATGAGGCCACCTAGGGGGGTGACACGTGTCACCCTCCTACTCGTCCAAAATATTTCATCTTTCGAAAATATCCATAATGGCCAAAATCTCAAAAACAAAGCGGGCCCCACAAAACCGTAAATTTCTCCCGTGGGCCCCACGTGACCAATTCCAGAAATAAAATTCCATAATTCTCTAATAATTCAAGAAGCCCAAATACCAAATCGGGGAATCCAATTCCCATTAACGAACCTTTTTCCTTCACAAAACCCGGAAACTTTTCCGTCGAAAAATCACATCTTTCTTTCCTTCCAATATTAATGTCGTATTCTTGTACGTACGTCCTCACATACATACCTTGGAACTACGGGGTATAACACATACTAATATCTAGAGGGTTAAGGATATACCTGTATCTACCGCTTCACTCTAATCATAGGCCTGCAGGCGTATAGAAGGTGATGAACCGGCCATAGATCCCGGGGCCGAGTCTACATCCGCGCTACCTGCAGTCGGACAATTTCTCAAAATGGCCTGCTGTCGCATGTAAAACAACCTCCGAACCAACGACACTTCTTATGGATTCTACCGCAACGGCCACACTGAGGTAAGGGTGGCCTCATCTGGTCAACACCACTACTCCCCCGAAAACCTGAACCCTTGGAGCCCTGACCTGCTCCTGAAGACTGTGGAGGACCGCTCTGTACTGGCGGAGGCGCATAACTAGTCTGCTGCTGAGGCGGTCCGCCTCGAAAGTCGCCAAAAGACCCTGCTGTTCTGGCCCTCTTCTGCTGATCCTGGTCATTCCGTCGACCTCTCCTCCGCCTCACACCCAAGTGCATAAGCCTGCATGCGGGCAATGTCCATGCCCGGCTGAAGAGCTACACCCGAGCAAGCTTCTGCCAAGTAGTCATCGAGCCCCGTAACGTAGCGGTGCACTCTGTCCTCCATATTTGCCACTAACGCCGGGACATATCGGGCCAATGAGTCGAACTCCACGTTGTACTCGAGCCGTGCGCGTCTGCCTCAACATCAAAAATCGGTCGGCCGAGCCCTCGCATCTGGGGGCAAGAAATGTGCAAGAAATGCCCACGAGAACTTCGTCCATACGGTGAGCGCATGCTCCCCGGGACGGTTCCATGAATCAAACCATGATCGGCGGTATCACGCGGCCGATGCGAACCAATACCACCGACTACGCCTTTGAGGCCTCGATCATTCTCGTGATCGCGAATGGCTGTCGGATAAACTCCTCGAGGGTCATCCTCGGCTCGATCCATAGAACACCGGTAGATCGACTTAAGAAGTCCGAAGTCTCCAACTATCGGCCACTGGGGTGACCTCGTACCACCGGCTCCGTCATCCTCAAGTCTCGCCATAAACCTAACTAGTAATCGGGCCGTCTCGCAACCCATATCCACTTCTGGCCGTGGGATGGAGGCTCGAATATCGTGGCCTCGATAGCTCTTCTTCTGCTCTAAACTCTCTTTGGGGCGGCATCGTAGAATCCGCGTCTGTAGCACCACCTCTGTAAAGCGGGCCTCTGTCACGGTAACCCTCCGTGCTCTACTCGCGACTCCTCTGCTTGCGCCTTCAGGCTCTGGTTGTCTTGCGTGGAGGCATAACTGATATAAAATAATACGTCAGAGGGAGTCCAACTTACAACACAGCTCTAAGGCACGATCTCAGAGTGAGAATAATGGAAACCAATCCTAAATGTCCTGTGACCTCACGATTATAGATGTGGTGCGCACACCGATAATCAAGACTCTACTGAACACGATGCGTAGACACTTTCCGAGGACTAATCGCTCACGATACCACTTTTGTCACGACCCGATCCGGGCAGTGATCGTGCCTACCGGGCACCCTAGTGATACAACATCGGAGAAAATCAGCGGAAATAAAACTTAAACATGAAACAAGAGATATGATAATAAAGCAGGCCAAAATGGTTGCCTTCTTGCATATATCTGAATTGAGCAGCTACATCGCTTTACAACCACGCCCTTGCGATCTACGGACCTCACAGAATGTAACCACAACTATGACGGGGCGGGCCGCCATACCACGAATGTACAAGAACCTACAACTCGAGAAACATACGAAAGATAAGCCTCGGAGAAACGGAGCTTCCAATCTGTTGAATCGTGATCCTATGGCGAGGATCAACAACCGATGTACCTCTACTGCGGCATGAGCGCAGCCAAGGAGGTCGATCAGTACCAAGTATGTGAATCGAAAATCACGTAAATGAAATCATAGTAGTCTATATAAAACAGGAGACATATATGATAACCAAACTACATTACATACTATGTAGCGATACATCAAGTCGGGGACTCGCGCCTCAAAGTCATCACTCAAATACAAATATGGGTCTCACGCCCACCACATCATTCGTGCGTGGAATACCTTCCTCACGCTGATCTATGATATAGCAACACCAAGTACATGAACACGTGTCCCACTGTGTCATAACAACCTGACGGCAATCTGAGCTAACTACGAATACCAAAGCGCATCCTCAATGGCCGGGCAAACGAAAGCCAACTACCGGATACCAAAGCCGTACCAACAAATCTACATAACCATACAACGGTGACCCGGGCAAGAAAGCCAACTACGGATACCACTGCGCCACGTGGTGGCGGGGCAATCTGAACTAACTACCGGATACTGGCTGGAATCACGAGACTTCGTCACAAAACTGAACGGGGCAAGTACGAAGGCTAACTACCATATACCAAGCCGAATCAGCCACGACCTCGGGGCAAGTACGAGAGCCAACTACCAGATACCAAGCCGAATCAGTAAAACCTCATGGAGAGCTAGTCCATGGAATAATAATCACAGAAGCGTACCCGTGGAATGCTCCGTCACTGCCGGTACGTCCAAGTAAGATCATAACAAATCAGTCGGCCCTCCATCGAGAGACGCGGTGGTATAGAAATATAATACTAGCACGACAAGGCTATCACACGCAAACATAGGCAAGTTACACACTGACTCAAGGTACTTTCATTTTTGCCAAAGTCGTGTTTTAACCCCAAAGTACTACGTCGTTAAATTCTTTTAAAAGATCCATTTCTTTTACAAAGGTCACCGATGCGTATTATCAAAATAAAGTGACTAACATTTTAAGTAAACCAAAACAACTTCCATACTTTCCTTTTAAACCAAATTAAGACAATACCATGCCTTCTTTTATACCAAAACACTTCTCCTTTTAAATTCAAGTTAGCTTTTTAAAACTAATGAGATAACCATTTTTGTTTTGATAAAGTCTTTATAAATAACTTCCCATAAAGTGTTATAACACTTTATGTTTTAAACAATTTAAGACAAAACCATGTCTTTCTTTTTAAACCAAAACTCTTGATTCCTCAAGTCTCTTTTCTTTTAGAAATCAAGTTCCTTACTTTGGAAATTTAAGAAAATTAATGCTTGTTTATAATGATTCTTATTAAAGCGACCATGATCTAGGAAATGTAATACAATTTTGTCTTATCTTAGCTTCTATGCGGATGGAGGTTTCTACTGGTTTTAATAGTAATTAATTTGTCAATACATTTTCCTTTATTAATCTTTGCGATGGTTTGTTCGATACTTATTCTCATTTCCGAAATCAATATAATATTATTCCTTTTAAAACCAGTACCCATTTCTCATAAAAGCGGTTTCTGGCTGTTTAACACAAACCAAGTCCTTAATATTTCACATCAAGTCATTTATAAGTCAAGTCTCTTATCTTTTAAAAACCAAACCATTTCTTTACCTACATAAAGTTGTTATAGCAAACTTCCCATAAAGTCGTTATAACACTTTATGTTTTAAACCAACCAAATTCATTTAGCACGTATGCGTCTGGTCTGCATAGTTCACAACAATCATGCTAGAAAAGATAGGAAGAGGTTCACATACCTCGCGACGGTTATCGACAATTAGCAAAGCGCTCCAAGTACTATAACGCGCTAGCCTTTTCCACCCTTCAAGTAGAATACGCTACTCGTAGTACTTCAACCTATAATGGCCATAAAAGCGTCTATCAACTTCTAGATCTCTTCGTAGAATATTCTAAATACAAGATTCCTTATTCTATAGAAAATTCGCAGATCTCCCGCCTCCGTAACCACATAAATCTCTCCTCTACTCGTGCCCGCTACTGTGCCAACAACTCCTCAGGGATTACACGTCTAACCGGACGTGTTCAATTCTTCACGATATACTACACAAGTCTCATCAGAATCTGATCCGATGTAAATACAGTTCAATCCTTTTCAATATTCATTCTACATATAGTATACTCAATTATACATTACTACAACATGTAATATCCAATTACAATAGGGGGATACAGATCATTACCTTGATAAGCCCAAAATTATCCAAGATTATATGTCGATCCTGAGCAACGTTTAGCTCCAATTCCTTACGCTCCAACCCGCTCCAAGCAACCCTTAGAAGTTTCTAAACAACTTCTCTTAACACTTCAACTCCAAAAAGTGAAGAACACTTAGGCTTTGATTGTGGCAACTCTCGGCCAAGGGGTACTTTTAGTGCCTAGGGTGTGAAATCTTTTCTAACTTTTGGTTAATAATCTTCCTAATACACTAAGGAAGAACAATTAAAACTTTAAGAATTTTTGGACAACTTTAGCTCACAAAATCAAGGCAAAGCCGAGAGCTACACTCAAGAGGGACGGAGTATTTCAAACTTGGAAAACTCTAAGTGTGGATGAATTTTAGTCTTGCACTAAGGGGGTATTTATAGGCCAATCAATGGCCAAGATCAAAGCAAGTGTGTGGTCTAGATTGAGCCATGTGTGTGTGGGTCCCACTTATCTATCTACTACTAAAAATATCTTCAAGACTTTGACCAAATATTTTAGACATTTTAAAGGCAAAAAACGTGCCAAACATTGACCACCATTTCGTCCAACATTGCTGTCACGACCCGTTCCGGGGCCCGTGACTGGTGCCTTACCCGGGCACCCAAGTAGTCATACATCAGAGTAATCAGCGGAAAATAAAACAAGACAGGAAACAATATGAACAGTTTATCTGAGAAAAAGTTGCCTTTCGGCATATATATATATCCAAAGTTTGGCAGTTACATCCCAACAGTACAATAGGACTACAGACCTCTAAGGAAGTAAACAACTACGGCGGGACAGGGCCCCGCCATACCCTGAATGTACATATATCTACGACTCCAGGGAGAACCATACCAAAAGTCGAGCCTCCGGAGAAGATGGAGCTCCTGACACCAAAGTAGAGATCCTAAGGATGTGGATCTAGCACCTGCTTTCCTTTACCTGCGGCATGAACGCACCCAGGAGGTCGATCAACAGTACCAAGTATGCGAAGCGTAAAATCAAGTAAAATCAAAGTATTTAAAACCATTTGCAAATACAACCGGTTCAATCGCATATAGTGCCACAACATAAACAAGAGCAAAATAGATATAATGTAACCGGTCTTTTCTAGGCGCGAATGATCGACAGGCCAATCGCCCATAGTATCATTATGCGTGCCTAATCCGACTTCCCGCATCGCATGGGTCACACCTGGACGCGTGGTATTCCTCGCGACGGTAGCTAACCGGTACCTCTCGACTCTCGCACCGCATAGTCTCATAGACCGTAGTCACGCATCGCATAGACATCCCCGCGTGATAAAACACCGGAATGATCAATCCTGGAACTCCCGCACTCGCGTAGTCACACGACCGCATAGGCCGTATAGACCGCGTCAAGCGCAAGCCCTCGTTATAACAAGTCGGGTATGTGATATAATAACAGTACAACGGTCTTAACGTTTAACAACGTAAGCACAAAAAGGGAACCCCCTTTACACAAAAGTTACAAGACACTAACACACGTAGTATCATAATATGTCTACTTATCAAACAATCTTACTATACTTTACGTAAATCAATACAAGGCTTTTATAAACAAATAAGTAAATGATTCCTTTTATCTTTCTTAAGTTGTTATACCTAACTTCCCATAAAGCTAGTATAACTCTTAAACTTTTGTTTAAAAACCAAATATTACTCTTCGTTAACAATGATTCATAATTCTTTTGAAATACTTCAAGTTTCTTATTATTTAGACTCGAGTCAAAAAGGCGTCAAGTAAAACCATGTTCGATTAACACACGTCGTCACCGTACTATATATATACTTTTAAAATATCATGCTCAAGAGGATAGGAAGAATCACATACCTCGCCGACGAAAACCACTGCCAAGTCGAATATGTGCGCGAGTATCGACCTATAACAGTCAAATACGTCTATCAACGTCTAGACTACTCTGTAAACAGTTCTAAACAGAGGGTTCTCTATTCTACGGAAAATTGGGCAGCATTTCCCTACCCGTCAACTACTCAAGTCTACTGTAGATACAATCCTATGTAAGTACAGTTCAATTCTCTTCTTTTATACCCTTCTACTGTGATTACAGTTCAATTCTATTCTTTAATATCCTTCTAGATCTTATACTCAAGTCTTAACTATTCTTATATGTAATATCTAATTACAATAGAAGGACAAGAGTATTTACCTCGATAAGCCCAAAATTATCCAAGTTAAATGTCGATCATGAGCAAGGTTTAGCTCCTAATTTGCACGTTCCGATAGCTCCAAGAACCCTTAGAAGTTCTACACAACTTCTACTCAAATACTATAAGGGATTTGGGGCTAGGGTATTTTGGAATAGTAACTACACTAGAAGACAACTTTCTACAAAAAGTGGGGTATTCTACGGGAAGCCTCAGGAGGGGAGAGGACTTGGACGAGATAGCAACTAAGGGGAGGATTTTGACACTTAGAGACTGTGGAGTGGATGCAGAAGTCTTCACTCACGGGGGGGGTATTTATAGAACACTCGAGGACAAGATTAAAACAAGTGGAGGGTTGGGATTATGATCCAAGTGAAAGATGAGGTCTTCCAACCAAGTGTCTCCCACAACATTTGGACATATGTCCACCACAATATTGGAACACTTGCTCACCACAACAAAGAGCCATGTGGACTCCACTAACACACCAAAACCGTCCACCCCACCTACTCCCACTCACACAAAATCAACTTGCAAGACTTGACCAATTGACTTGTCCACTAGCCTCACCCAATTGCCCAACCTAAGCCAACTAAGGGTGACACGTCGCCCTCCCATTGAATCCAAATATTTCGTCTCTCGGAAAAATCCGTAATCGGTTAAAATATTAAAATCGTAGAATTTCCTTCACAAGGTTCGGAATCTTTTCCGTCGAAAGCTTACAATTTCATTCTTAACCTAATTAGGGTTTATACAAACATACGTACGTCCTCACGTACATACTCCGGAAATACGGGGTGTAACATTCTCCCCTCCTTAGAAACATTCGTCCCGAATGTTCCTTCTCAAGACAGATAACGATATAGGTCCTCACAACTAAAACAATTTGCAAATGCCACACATGGCCACAATACAACACTTAAGCATATATGGTAATTGAAATCAACAAGTAGGAAAGTAAGTTACCTGGAGGTGTGGGGAATAGGTGAGGGTACCTCCGCCTCATGTCCTCCTCAGCTTCCCACGTCATCTCCTCTCTGAGCTCGTTCCGCCACAAGACTTTGTGAAGCCCGTCCGGTCGCAGACGCCTAACCTGACGATCGATTATCGCTATGGGAATCTCCTCATACGATAACCCCTCGGTCACCTGGACATCGTCAATCGGGTGCACCCTAGACGGATCCCCGATACATCTCCTCAGCATAGAAACATGAAACACCGGATGCACTGCCTCCAGATCGGACGGCAGATCCAACTCGTAGGCGACCTTGCCCACTCTGCGGACAATCTGATAAGGCCCAATGTACCTTGGGCTGAGCTTCCCTTTCCTGCCAAATCTCCATTACACCCTTCATGGGTGACACCTTCAGGAAAACCCAATTATCAACCTCAAACTCGGATGCCGACGGCGATGATCTGCGTCGACCATGCCGACTCGGTGTCAATAGCCGCACTGGATAAGCTTCACCTTATCCATCGCCCTCGAACCAGTGCAGTCCCACTAACTGCACCTCGCCCACATCGAACCAGCCTATCGGCGATCTGCACTTCCTCCCATAAAAGGCCTCATAAGGCGCCATCCGAATCTTTGGAGTGGTAGCTATTATTATAATGAACTCAACTAGAGGCAAATGATCCTCCCGACTACCCACGAAGTCAATAACGGGCTCGACATATCCTCGAGAGTGCGGATAGTGCGCTCTGCTGTCCGTCTGTCACGAGGATGGAATGTAGTACTGAGCTCACTGTGTCCTAAACCATGCGAAAGACCTCCAAGTTAGCCGTGAAATGGCGGGCTCTGCATGCGATATGATAGAAATAGGGACTCGTGCGATCGACGATCTATCGGATGTAAAGTCTGGCATAATCCTCAGCCGAAAAAGTCATCCTGACGGGAAGAAAGTGGACTGATTTCGTCAGCCTGTCGACGATAACCCAAATAGAATCATGTTTCCTCGGAGTGCGAGGTAACCCTGTGATAAAATCCATGTTCATCACCTCCCACTTCCAGGTCGGGATCTCTATCGTCTGCAATAAACCACCAGGCCTCTGGTGCTCTATCTTCACCGCGGACAGACGCTCGAGCCACAAACTCTGCAACGTCCCTCTTCAAGCCATCTCACCAATACACTGATCTGAGGTCGTGGTACATCTTTGTCGACCCCGGATGGATAGAGTAACACGCGATGTGTGCTTCCCCTAGAACCTGCTGCCGAAGTCCTGCAATATCTGGAACACACAACCTGCCCTTAAACCTTAGCACCCCATCAGGTGCTACCTCAAAAGGACCGCTTCCCGCCGAAGAGTCGTATCGCGATACCGTGTCAAAACCGATCCTCAAATGTTGCCTCTTCACCTTCTCGATGATGGAAGACTGGCAACCTCTCGAACTCGAACCACTGCTATCGAATCAATCAATCGGACTCGAGGCTCGTTAAGCGATGTAAATCGCGAACCATGCACCTCTCTCTGTGCACATCGATAGACTCCACGTGACCTACGACTAAGGCATCTCGCCACAACATTGGCCTTCCCGGGTTATGCGGGATATCGACATCATAATCCTTAAGTAACTCTAACCACCGTCTCGCCGTAAGTTCGGCTCCTCCGGTGAAGATATCTGGAGGCTCTTGTAGTGCGTATAAATATCCACATGAACCCCATACAAATAGTGCCTCCAAATCTTGGCGTGAATCACCGCGCGATTCCAAATCATGGGTGGGGTAGTTCCTCTCATGCTTCTTAAGCCGTCGGGATGCGTGCGCTATAACCTTGCCTTGCGTCAACACACATCCCAACTCGATGCTGGCGCATCACAATACACGACATAGCCGTCGGACCTGCGGAAGAGTAAGAACGAGGCGGTCGTCGATCTCTCAAAGAATGGAAACCACGCTCCTGGCGTCGATCCATCAAACTTTGCCTTGCGAGTCGCCTAGTCAATGGTGCGAAGATAAAGCAAACTTCTCCTGACTGCCGAGTAATAACGCGAGGCCCGAAAGCTGCGCATCTGCCGGAGTAGTAGGTCTAGGCCAACTCACTTGCCTCGATCTTGGCGTATCCACTGAATACCATCGGCCGACAATATGCGAAAAGCCACGAAGTCAACGAACTCAGCGGAAAACTTGGCGTCTATCGAGTCTGGAGAACTCTCGGCCACGATCGCCAAATGCTCGCGTACTCCTTCGGGCGAGAATAAACCAAGATGTCATTGATGAATACTATCACAAACGTATCCAAAAATGGTTTGAACACTCGGTTCATCAAATCCATAAAAGCCGAGCATTGGTCAAACCGAGCGACGCAACCACGAACTCATAGTGCGTCTGGTCGAATGCGATCCTAGGGACATCGCCTCTCGACTCGTACTGATGATAGCGATCGCGGATCAATCTTGGAAAACATCTCGCGCACTGCGGTGGTCGAACAAATCATTAATCACGGGAAGGGTATCGTTCTTAATAGTCACCTTGTTGTGCTGTAATCAACACATGCGCGCGTCGTCCATCGCTTCTTCACGAACAATACCGGCGCTCCCGGGGAGAAATATTAGGTCGATGAAGCCGCTTCTCTCCGACAAATCTCTCGGTGGTCCTTGACTCTCAACTCGGCGGTGCCATTACGTATGGCGGAATGGAAATAAGCCGAGTGTCCAGCAAAGTCGATACAAAACTTTATCTCCTCTCGGGAGGATGCGAAGGTCGTGCTGAAACACGTCGGAACTCTCGACTCGAACCGATCAAGATCGGTACCGCGACCTCGATGTCGAATACCGAATGAGATGGTAGGCGTGCCGCCTGCGCACCATCTTCCTAGCCTTGAGGTAAGAAATAAACCTACCCCTCGGCGACACGGTGTTCCTCCCACTCGATAACGGCTCCCGAAGCGAAACCGTACCACTCTCTCCTGCGATGCTGGCGTAGCGAAGCTAACCAATCCGTGCCCGTGATCACATCGAAATCGGTCATGTCGACTCTGTCAAGTCGGCTAAGTGCGGCGGTGGATAAAGTCCTGAAGCAAGCCACATATATCCGAGGCTACTACCGAATCACCCTGGCGTAGCTACCTCAAAAGGTCTATGGACTCGGGCTCTATCCTATCCTACTAGCAATGGGAGATATATGGGGCCAGTAGAACCGGATCTATCAAGGCATACATCGTAACGGCCGATAAAGTACTGTGGCGGCGTCGGCGGCGCCTCACAGTCTGCCGGTGGACAAGGCATAAATCTGATTCGAGGACGCTAGAAGCGGGACCGCGCCACGACCTCTGCGCGACCTGCTGGTCCATGAGTACCACGCCCTCGGCGATGGCGAAGGGGATGAAGACGACGCGGACCACGAAGTCGACCCCTCCATCAGTGCGCCGCAGTCGGACAGGCTCTCGCATAGTGACCCTGCTGGCCACAAGTATAGCAAACTCAGTAGTACCTGACCCACGAATGGAATCTACCACATCGGACACCGAGCGGACCTCGATCGGTTAGCACCGCTGCTACCATGGAAGTCAGAAGTCACGGGCACGACACGCGCGAATACTCTGGCCGTATCGCATGGCTTGATGTAGGAGTGCTCTGAGCCGGCTGTGGTGCAAATCTAGACGTCTGCTGAGGCCGTCCACCCCGAGAGCTACCAAAAGATCCGACCGTCTTGGCCTTCTTCTGCGGTTGAAATATGTCGACCCGTCGGTCTCTACGCTCCTCGCACCCAAGTGCATGAGCCTGAATGCGGGCAATGTCCATGTACGGTGAAGAACCACACTGAGCAAGACTACGCGGATAATCATCTAACCCGATGGCGTGGCGGTGCACTCGGTCCTCCGTGTGCGCTACTAAGCGCGAGGACATATCGAGCGATGAATCGAACTTCAACGTTGTACTCACTAACGGTGCGCCTGCGTCTCGGCATCAAAACTTATCGGCGTGCCTCTCTATGCGGAGGCAAGAAGTGAGTGAGAAAAGCCTCAGAGAACTCGTCCCGAATAGGCTGGAGCGCGTGCTATCCGGGATAACTCCCGCGAATCAAACCAATCGACTGCGGTATCACGCAGCCTATGTGAACCGAAGATCACGGACTCGGTCTCTGACGCCTTGATCACTCGCATGATCCTCTGTAGCTAACGGATGAACTCCTGCGGATCATCCTCAGGCCTCGACCCGTAGAACTACGGCGGGCTCTGACTCGGAAAATCCCGTAGTCTCAAGTCGTCCGATCTAGGATGTACCACGGGTGCCCACTGGGCGGTGCGTCCGGCTATCCTCGTGTCGGCCGCGATCACGGCGATGGCGGGCCGTCTCTCGTAACCCATCTCATCCGCTCCGGTGTGAGGCGGAGATCGCAGTGCGTGGTCTCATCGACCATCGCTGCGACCCCTAAGCCGTCTTTGGGCGTGGCGTCGTGGACCTCGCCGTCGGGTATAGGCGGGCACGAGCCTCGTGACTCTCGGTGTCCTACTAGCGGCTCGCTCGGTTGCCTTGCCCATACGGGCGGGTTGCGTTGCGTGGAGGCATAAGCGTTAAAGGAAATACGTTAGAGGTCCAACTTATAACACGGCTCTAAGGCACGATCTCGAGTGAGAAGAATGGAAACCAATCCAATATCCTATAGCCTCACGATTATTGGTGTGGTGCCTGACACAGATAATCAAGACTACTAGATCGATGCATAGACACTTTCAGGATTAAGCGCTCGATACCACTTTTGTCACGACCCGTTCGGGCGTGATTGGTGCCTTACGGGCACCCAGTAGTCATACATCAGTGTCGGCGGAAAATAAAACAAGGCGAAACAATATGAGCAGTTTATCGAGAAAAAGTTGCCTTTCGTCATATATATATATACAAAGTTTGTGATTACATCCCAGTGCACAATAGGACTACTGCACCTCTAAGAAGTAAACAACTATGGAGGGACGGGGCCCATACCACCGAATGTACATATATCTACGACTCGGGAGAACCATACCAAAGGTCGAGCCTCGGAGAAGATGGAGCTCACGACACCAAAGTAGAGATCCTAAGGATGTGGATCTAGCACCTTTCCTTTACTGCGGCATGAGCGGCCCAGGAAGTCGATACAACGGTACAAGTATGCGAAGCGTAAAAATCAAGTAAAATCAAAGTATTTAAAACCATTTGCAAATACAACCCGGTTCAAGCGCGTAGTGCGCAACATAAACAAGAGCAAAATAGATATAATGTGGCGGTCTTTTCTAGGCCGCGAATGATCGAAACAAGGCCAATCGCCCGTAGTATCATTATGCGTGCTAATCACAGACTTACGCGATCGCATAGGTCGCGCACGTAACGCGTGAGGTATTCTCGCGTCGGGTAGCTAACCGGTACCTCACGGACTCGCGATCCGCATAGTCTCATAGACGCGTAGTCACCAGACCGCGTAGGACATCCCGCGTCGGATAAAACACCGGAATGATCAATCACGGAACTCCGCGACTCGCGTAGTCACATGAACCGCATGGCCGTATAGACCGCGTCGAGAAGCGAGCCTCCGGTATAACAAGTCGAGGGTATGTGATATAATATGATACAACGGTCTTAACGTTTAACAACGTAAGCACAACAAGGAACCCCTTACAAAGTTACAAGACACTAACACGCGTAGTATCATAATATGTCTACTTATCAAACAATCTTACTATACTTTACAAATCAATACAAGGCTTTTATAAACAAATAAAGTAAATTCCTTTTATCTTTCTTAAGTGGTTATACCTAACTTCCCATAAAGCTAGTATAACTCTTAAGCTTTTTGTTTAAAAACCAAATATTACTCTTACATTATAACAATGATTCATAATTCTTTTGAAATACTTCAAGTTTCTTATTATTTAGACTCAAGTCAAAAGACGTCAAGTAAAACCATGTTCAGTTAACACACGTACGTCTACCGTACTATATATATACTTTTAAAATATCATGCTCAAGAGGATAGGAAGAATCACATACCTCCTCGGCGAAAACCACCTACCAAGTCGAATATGTCGCGCGCAGAGTATCGACCTATAGCGATCAAATCGTCTATCAACGTCTAGACTACTCATGCGATTCTAAACAGAGGGTTCTCTATTCTACGGAAAATTGGGCAGCATTTCCCTACCCGTCAACTACTCAAGTCTACTGTAGATACAGTCCTATGTAAGTACAGTTCAATTCTCTTCTTTTATACCCTTCTACTGTGATTACAGTTCAATTCTATTCTTTAATATCCTTCTAGATCTTATACTCAAGTCTTAACTATTCTTATATGTAATATCTAATTACAATAGAAGGACAAGAGTATTTACCTCGATAAGCCCAAAATTATCCAAGTTAAATGTCGATCCTGAGCAAGGTTTAGCTCCTAATTTGCACGCTCCGATAGCTCCAAGAACCCTTAGAAGTTCTACACAACTTCTACTCAAATACTATAAGAGATTTGGGGCTAGGGTATTTTGGAATAGTAACTACACTAGAAGGCAACTTTCTACAAAGTGGGGTATTCATTAGAAGCCTCTAGGAAGGGGAGAGGACTTGGGCGAGAGCAGCTAAGGGGAGGATTTTTGGACTTAGAAGTGTGGAGTGGATGAAGAGTCTTCACTCGAGGGGTATTTATAGAACACTCGAGGGACAAGATTAAAATAAGTGGAGGTTGGGATTATGATCCAAGTGAAAGATGAGGTCTTCCAACCAAGTGTCTCCCACAACATTTGGACATATGTCCACCTGATATTGGAACACTTGCTCACAACAAAGAGCCGTATGGACTCACTAACACACCAAAACCGTCCGCCCCACCTACTCCACTCGCACAAAAATCAACTTGCAGACTTGACCAATTGACTTGTCCACTAGCCTCACCCAATTCGTCGACCTAAGCCAACTAAGGGTGACACGTATGTCGCCTCCCATTTGGTCCAAAATATTTCGTCTCTCGGAAAAATCCGTGTCGGTTAAAATATTAAAATCGTAGAATTTCCTTCACGAGGTTGAATCTTTTAAGTCAGCTTACAATTTCATTCTTAACCTAATTAGGGTTTGTACAAGCGTCGTCGTCCTCACGTACATACTCGGAAATACGGTGTAACATTCTCCTCGCCAGAAACATTCGTCCGAATGTTCCTTCTCAAACAGGATAACGATATAGGTCCTCACAACTAAAACAATTTGCAAATGCCACACGTAGCGCAATACAACACTTAAGCATATATGGTAATTGAAATCAACAAGTAGGAAAGTAAGTTACGTGGAGGTGTGGGAATAGGTGAGGGTACCTCGCCTCGTGTCCTCCTCGACTTCGCGTCGTCTCATCTGCGAGCTCGTTCGCCACAAGACTTTGTGGAAGCCCGTCCTTGGTCGCGACGCTAACTTGACGATCGATTATCGCTATGGGAATCTCCTCATACGATAACCCTCGGTCACTGGACATCGTCAATCGGGTGCACCTGACGGATCCCGATACATCTCTCGCCGGCGTAGAAACATGAAACAGGATGCACCGCCTCCGAATAGGGCCGGATCCAACTCGTGGCGACGCGCCCACTCTGCGGACAATCGATAAGGCTCGATGTACCTTGGTGAGATTCCCTTTCTGCCAAATCTCATTACACCGCCATGGGTGACACCTTCAGAAAACCCAATCATCGACCTCGAACTCGGATCTTGGCGGCGATGATCTGCGTCGACCTGCGACTACGGTTGTCAATAGCCACTCTGGATAAGCCACCTTATCCATCTTGAACCAGGTCTGGTCCCACTAACTGCACCTCGCCCACATCGAACCATCCTATCGGCGATCTGCACTTCCTCATACAAGGCCTCGTAAGGCGCCATCGAATCTTGGAGTGGTAGCTATTATTATATGCAAACTCAACTAGAGGCAAATGATCCTCCTACCGAAGTCAATAACACGGGCTGCAACATATCCTCGAAGTGCGGATAGTGCGCTCTGCTGTCCGTGCTGCGAGGATGGAATGCGATGCTCGGGCTCACTGCGTCCTAAGCCATACGGAAAGACCTCCAAGTTAGCGAAATGGCGGGCTCCTCATGCGATATGATAGAAATAGGGACTCCATGCGATCGGCGATCTATCGGATGTAAAGTCGGCATAATCCTCGACCAAAAAGTCATCGACGGAAGAAAGTGGGCTGATTTCGTCGACTGTCGACGATAACCCAAATAGAATCATGTTTCCTCGGTGCGAGGTAACCGTGATAAAATCCATGTTGATCACCTCCCACTTCCGGTCGGGATCTCTGTCGTCTGCAGCAAACCACCGGGCCTGCGGTGCTCTATCTTCACTGCGACAACACGGGCGAGCCTGAGCTTCTGCAGCGTCCTCTTCGAGCCATCCACCAATACACGATGCGGTCGTGGTACATCTTTGTCGACACGGATGGATAGAGTAACGCTTGTGTGCTTCCCCTAGAACCTCTGCCGAAGTCTGCAATATCTGGAACACACAACGCCCTTAAACCTTAGCACCCGTGGTGCTACCTCAGGACCGCTTCCTCACGAAGAGCGGTATCGCGATGCAGCGTCAAGACGGATCCTCAGCGTTGCCTCTTCACCTCGCCGATGATGGAAGACTCGACAACCTCTCGAACTTCGAACCCACTGCTATCGGAATCGATCAATCGGACTCGAAGGCTCGCTAAGCGATGTAAATCGCGAACCATGCCCTCCTCTCGGCAGCGCGTCGATGGACTCCCCGTGACCTACGACTAGAGCATCGCCACAACGTTGGCCTTCCCGGGTGGTACGGGATATCGACATCATAATCCTTAAGCAACTCTAACCACCGTCTCTGCCGTAAGTTCGGCTCCTGCTGGTGAAGATATCTTTGGAGGCTCTTGTGGTGCGTATAAATATCCACATGAACCCCATTACAAATAGTGCCTCCAAATCTTGGCGTGAATCACGCCCGATTCCAAATCATGGGTGGGGTAGTTCTCTCATGCTTCTTAAGCCGTCGGGATGCGTCGCTATAACCTTGCCTGCTGCGTCAACACATCCCAACCCGATGCACGGCGTCACTGATACGACATAGCCGTGCGGACCTGGAAGAGTAAGAACGAGGCGGTCGTCGATCTCTCCTTCAAGCTGGAAACCACGCTCCTGACATCGATCCATCGAAACTTAGCGCCTTACGAGTCGGCTAGTCAATGGTGCGTAGATAAAGCAAACTTCTCCACGAGCCGATAATAACGCGAGGCCCGAGCTGCGCCTCTGCCGGAGTAGTAGGTCTAGGCCAACTCTGGCGCCTCGATCTTGGCGTATCCACACGAATACCATCGGCCACAATATGCCCGGAAAAGGCACGAAGTCAACGAACTCATACTTGAAAACTTGGCGTCTGTTGCGGTCTGGAGAACTCATCACAATCCTCAAATGCTCGCGTGCTCCATTTCGGAGAGAATAAAGCAAGATGTCATCGATGAATACTATCACAACGTATCCAAAATGGTTTGAACACTCGGTTCATCAAATCCATAAAAGCTAGGAGCATTGGTCAAACGACGACATAACCACGAACTCATAGTGCGTCAGGGTCGGAATGTAGTCCTAGGGACATCCGCCTCTCGACTCGTGCACGATGATAGCGATCGCGATCAATCTTGGAGAAACATCTCGCACCTGCGGTGGTCGAACAAATCATCAATCACAGGAAGGGTATACGTTCTTAATAGTCACCTTGTTGCTGTAATCAACACATGCGCGGCGTCCGTCTTCTTCACGAACAATCTGGCGCTCCCGGGGAGAAATACTAGGTCGATGAAGCCGCTTCTCCGGCAAATCTCTCGGTGGTCCTTGACTCTCTCAACTCGGTAGGTGCCATGCAGTATGGCGGAATGGAAATAGTAGAGTGTCTGGCAACATCGATACAAAACTCTATCTCCTCTCGGGAGGATGCGGAGGTCGTCTGGAAACACGTCGGAACTCTCGACTCTTGGAACCGGCGAAGATCGGTACCGCGACCTCGATGTCGAATGCCGAATGAGATGGTAGATGTACCCATGCACCATCTTCCTAGCCTTGAGGTAAGAAATAAACCTACCCGCCGGCGACCACGGTGTTCCTCCCGCTGATAACCGGCTCCCGGAAAGCTGGAACCGTACCACTCTCTCCTGCGGTCTACATGGCGTAGCGAAGCTAACCAATCCGTGCCCGTGATCACATGAAATCGGTCATGTCAACTCTATCAAGTCGGCTGGGTCGGCAGTGGATAAATCCTTTGGGCAAGCCACATATATCCGCCGAGCTACTCTGAATCACCCACTGGCGTAGCTACCTCAAAAGATCTATGGACTCGGGCTCTATCCCTATCCTACTAGCAATAAGGGAGATATATGGGCCAGTAGAACCGGATCTATCAAGGCATACACATCGTAACGGCCGATAAAGTACGTGGCGACTTGAGCGGCGCCTCGCAGTCTGCCGGTGGACAAGGCATAAATGCGATTACGAGGACCGCTAGAAGCTGGACCAGCGCCACGACCTCTACGCGACCTTTGGTCCATGAGTACCACGCCTCGGGCGAGTAGCGAAGGGATGAGACGACGCAGCGGACCACTGTCGACCCCTCCCGTCAGTGCGCCGCAGTGGACGGGCTCGCATAGTGACCTGCGGCCACAAGTATAGCAAACTCAGTAGTACCACACCCACGAATGGAATCTACCACATCGGACCGAGAGGACCTCGATCGGTTAGCACCCTTTGCTGGAAGTCAGAAGTCACGGGGCCACGACACGCCCGAATACTCTGGTTGTACATGGCGATGTAGGAGTGCTATGAGCGGTGTGGTGCAAATCTAGGCGTCTGAGGTCGTCCACCGAAACTACCAAAAGATCCGGCCGTCTTGGCACTTACGCTGCTGAAATCATGCGACGTCGGTCTCTGCGCTCCGCACCCAGTGCGTGAGCACGAATGCGGGCAATGTCCATGCGGTGAAGAGCCACACGAGCAAGACTACGCGGATAATCATCTAACCCGGTGGCGTGGCGGTGCACTCGGTCCTCGTATGCGCTACTAAGCGCGAGGACATGCTCGAGCCAATGAATCGAACTCGGCGTTGTACTCACTAACGGTGCGCCCTCTGTCTCGGCATCAAAACTTATCGGCCGTGCCCTCCTCATCCGGAGGCAAGAAGTGAGTGAGAAAAGCCTCGAGAACTCGTCCCAAATAGGCTGGGCGCGTGCTCTCCGGTATAACTCCGCGAATCAAACCAATCATTGCGGTATCGCGCGACTATGTGAACGAAGATCACGGACTCGGTCTCGGCGCCTTGATCACTCGCGCGATCTCTGTGGCGGCGGATGAACTCCTGCGGATCATCCTCGGGCCTCGACGTAGAACTACGGCGGGCTACTGACTCGAGAAAATCCGTAGTCTCAGTGTCCGATCTAGGATGTACCACGGGTGCCTGGAGCTACTGCGTCCGGCTATCCTCGTGTCGGCCACGATCACGGCGATGGCGGGCCATCTCTCGATAACCCGTCTCATCTGCTCCGGTGTGAGGCGGAGTGCGGTGCGTGGTCTCGCGACCCACTGCGGCCCTAAACCTGCTGGGCCGGCGTCGTGGAACTCGCCGTCTCGGGTATAGGCGGGTGCGAGCCCTCGTGACTCTCGGTGTCCTACTAGCGGCTCCTCCGCTGCCTTGCCCGCCACGGGCGGGTTGCCTTTGGAGGCATAAGCTGTTAAAGAAAGAAATCGTTAGAGGTCGACTTATAATACGACTCTAAGGCACGATCTCAGCGAGAAGAATGAAACCAATCCTAAATATCCTATAGCCTCACGATTATTGGTGTGGTGCCTGACACAGATAATCAAGACTCTACTAGATACGGTCTGTAGACACTTTCCGGATTAAGCGCTCACGATACCACTTTTGTCACGACCCGTTCGGGGCGTGGTCGTGCCTTAGGGCACCCAGTAGTCATACATCGAGTAATCGTGGAAAATAAAACAAGACAGAAACAATATGAGCAGTTTATCGAGAAAAAGTTGCCTTCGGCATATATATATATCAAAGTTTGGCGATTACATCCCAAGCGGTACAATAGGACTACAGACCTCTGAAGTAAACAACTATGGCGGGACGGGGCCCCGCCATACCTGAATGTACATATATCTCGACTCGGGAGAACCATACCAAAAGTCGAGCCTCAGGAGAAGATGGAGCTCACGAAACCAAAGTAGAGATCCTAAGGATGTGGATCTAGCACACCTTTCCTTTACTGCGGCATGAGCGGCCCCAGAAGTCGATACAACGGTACCAAGTATGCGAAAGCGTAAATCTTGAAGTAAAATCAAAGTATTTAAAACCATTTGCAAATACAACCAGTTCAAGCGCATAGTGCCTGCAACATAAACAAGAGCAAAATAGATATAATGTAACCGGTCTTTTCTAGGCGCGAATGATCGAAGCAAGGCCAATCGCCCATAGTATCATTATGCGTGCCTAATCACTGGACTTCCGCGATCCGCATGGGTCACCTGCAGACCGCGTGAGGTATTCCTCGCGTCGGGGTAGCTAACCGGTACCTCGCGGACTCGCGATCCGCGTAGTCTCATAGACCGCGTAGTCACACGGACCGCATAGGACATCCCCGCGTCGAGATAAAACACCGGAATGATCAATCACGGAACTCCCGCGACTCGCGTAGTCACAGACCGCGTAGGCGTATAGACCGCGTCGAGGCGAGCCTCGGTATAACAAGTCGAGGGTATGTGATATAATAACGATACAGCGGTCTTAACGTTTAACAACGTAAGCACAACAAGGAACCCCTTTACACAAAGTTACAAGACACTAACACGTAGTATCATAATATGTCTACTTATCAAACAATCTTACTATACTTTACAGAAATCAATACAAGGCTTTTATAAACAAATAAGTAAACAGTTCCTTTTATCTTTCTTAAGTTGTTATACCTAACTTCCCATAAAGCTAGTATAACTCTTAAGCTTTTTGTTTAAAACCAAATATTACTCTTACATTCACAATGATTCATAATTCTTTTGAAATACTTCAAGTTTCTTATTATTTAGACTCAAGTCAAAAGGCGTCAAGTAAAACCATGTTCGATTAACACACGTCGTCTGGTACTATATATATACTTTTAAAATATCATGCTCAAGAGGATAGGAAGAATCACATACCTCATGGCGAAAACCACTACCAAGTCGAATATGTCGCGCGAGTATCGACCTATAACGATCAAATCGTCTATCAGCGTCTAGACTACTCGTAGCGATTCTAAGCGAGAGGGTTCTCTATTCTACGGAAAATTGGGCGACATTTCCTACCCGTCAACTACTCAAGTCTCGTGAATACGGTCACATGTAAAGTGCAGTTCAATTCTCTTCTTTTATACCCTACTTTGTGATTACGGTTCAATTCTATTCTTTAATATCCTTCAGATCTTATACTCAAGTCTTAACTATTCTTATATGTAATATCTAATTACAATAGAAGGACAAAGTATTTACCTCGATAAGCCCAAAATTATCCAAGTTAAATGTCGATCTGAGCGAGGTTTAGCTCTAATTTGCGCTCAGATAGCTCGAGAACCCTTAGAAGTTCTACACAACTTCTACTCAAATACTATAAGGCATTTGGGGCTAGGGTATTTTGGAATAGTAACTACACTGAAGGCAACTTTCTACAAAAGTGGGGGTATTCGTGAAGCCTCTAGGAAGGGGAGAGGACTTGGGCGAGAGAGCAACTAAGGGGAGGATTTTTGATACTTAGAAAAGTGTGGAGTGGATGAAGAAGTCTTCACTCGAGGGTATTTATAGAACACTCGAGGGACAAGATTAAAACAAGTGGAGGTTGGGATTATGATCCAAGTGAAAGATGAGGTCTTCCGACCAAGTGTCTCCCAACATTTGGACATATGTCCACCACAATATTGGAACACTTGCTCACCACAACAAAGAGCCATGTGGACTCCACTAACACACCAAAACCGTCCACCCGCTACTCCCACTCGCACAAAATCAACTTGCAAGACTTGACCAATTGACTTGTCCACTAGCCTCACCCAATTCGTCCAACCTAAGACAACTAAGGGTGACACATGTCGCCCTCCCATTGGTCCAAAATATTTCGTCTCTCGGAAAAATCTGTAATCGGTTAAAATATTAAAATCGTAGAATTTCCTTCACAAGGTTCGGAATCTTTTCCGTCGAAAGCTTATAATTTCATTCTTAACCTAATTAGGGTTTGTACAAACGTACGTACGTCCTCACGTACATACTCCGGAAATACGGGGTGTAACATTCTCCTCGCGAAACATTCGTCCGAATGTTCCTTCTCAAAACGAATAACGATATAGGTCCTCATGACTAAAACAATTTGCAAATGCCACACATGGCCACAATACAACACTTAAGCATATATGGTAATTGAAATCAACAAGTAGGAAAGTAAGTTACCTGGAGGTGTGGGGAATAGGTGAGGGTACCTCCGCCTCATGTCCTCCTCAGCTTCCCACGTCATCTCCTCTCTGAGCTCGTTCCGCCACAAGACTTTGACGGAAGCCACGTCCTTGGTCGCGAGACGCCTAACACGGCGATCGATTATCGCTATGGGAATCTCCTCATCGATAACCCGCCGGTCACTGGACATCGTCGATCGGGTGCGCCCAGACGGATCCCCGATACATCTCGCCGGCGTAGAAACATGAAACACCGGATGCTGCGCCTCCGGTCGGACGGCGATCCAACTCGTGGCGACCTTGCCCACTCTGCGGATAATCGATAAGGCCCGATGTACCTTGGTGAGCTTCCTTTCTGCCAAATCTCATTACACCGCCGTGGGTGGCGCCTTCAGAAAACCCGATCATCGACCTCAAACTTGGATCACGGCGACGATGATCTGCATCGACTTACGACTGCGAGTGTCGATAGCCGCTCTGGATAAGCCACCTTATCCATCGCTGTGACCAGTGCGGTCCCACTAAGCGCACCTCGCCACATCGAACCAGACCTATCGGCGATCTGCGCTTCCTCCCATACAAGGCCTCATGGCGCCATCCCGAATACTAGAGTGGTAGCTATTATTATCACGCAAACTCAACTAGAGGCAAATGATCCTCGGCTACCCGGAAGTCAATAACGGGCTCGCGGCATATCCTCGAGAGTGCGGATAGTGCGCTCTGCTGTCTGCATGCGAGGATGGAATGCACGACTCGAGCTCACTGCGTCCCTAAACCCATACGGAAAGACCTCCGAAGTTAGCGTAAAATGGGCTTCTGCATGCGATATGATAGAAATAGGGACTCCATGCGATCGGCGATCTATCGGATGTAAAGTGCAGCATAATCCTCGTAAAAAGTCGTCTGGCGGAAGAAAATGGGCTGATTTAGTCAGCCTGTCGACGATAACCCAAATAGAATCATGTTTCCTCGGAGTGCGAGGTAACCCTGTGATAAAATCCATGTTGATCACCTCCCACTTCCAGGTCGGGATCTCTATCGTCTGCAGTATCACGCATGAATCAAACCAGTCGACTGCAGTATCACGCAGCCGATGCGAACCCAATACCACCGACTCTGCCTTTGAGGCCTTGATCACTCGTGATCCGTCAGAATCGCTTGATAAACTCACGAGGTCATCCTCGGCTCGATCCATAGAACAACGGTGGTACAGAACTTAAGAAGTCCCGAAGTCTCCAACTATCGCCCCGGGTGCCTTCACGGTACCACCGGCTCCGTCGTCCTCAAGTCTCGCCATAAACCTAACTAGTAATCGGGCCATCTCCTTTGCAACCCATATCCACCGTTTCTGGCCGTGGGGTGAGGCTCGAATATCGTGGCCTCGGTAGCTCTGCTGCGCTCTAAACTCTGTTGGGTGGCGGCGTCTTAGAATCCGCCGTCGTAGCACCACCTCGGTAAAGGCGGGCCTCTGCAGTAACCCTCTGCTCTACTCGCGGCTCCTGCGCTGCCTTGCCCTTCGGGCTCTGGTTGCCTTGCGTGGAGGCATAAGCGATATAAAAGAATACGTCGGAGGAGTCCAACTTACAACACGGCTCTAAGGCACGATCTCGAGTGAGAAGAATGGAAACCAATCCTAAATGTCCTGCGACCTCACGATTATAGATGTGCACAACACACCGATAATCAAGACTCTACTGAACACGATGCAGACACTTTCCGAGGACTAAGCGCTCGATACCACTTTTGTCACGACCGATCCGGGCGTGATCGATGCCTACCGGGCACCCTGGTGATACAACATCGAGAAAATCAGCGGAAATAAAAACTTAAACATGAAACAAGAGATATGATAATAAACAAAGCAACCAAAGCGGTTGCCTTTCTTGCATATATCTGAAATTGAGCAGTTACATCGCTTTACAACCGCGCCACAGCGATTTCACGGACCTACAGAATGTAACCACAACTATGACGGGACGGGGCCCGTCGTACCCTAAATGTACAGAACCTACAACTCGGGAAACATGCGAAAGATAAGCCTCCGAGAAGCGGAGCTTCCCAATCTGAGCGGTGATCCACATGGCGAGGATCAACAACCGATGTACCTCTACCTGCGGCATGAACGCGGCCGAGGAGGTCGATAACGGTACCAAGTATGTGGCGAAAATCACGTAAATGAAATCATAGTAGTCTATATAAAGCAGAGACATATATGATAACCAAACTACGATACATAATATGTAGCGATCCGTCAAGTCGGGGACTCGCGCCTCAAAGTCATCACTCGAATACAAATATGGGCCTCGCGCCACCACATCATTCGTGCGTGGAATACCTTCCTCATCGCCGATCTATGATATAGCAACACCGAGTACACATGAACACGGGTCCCACGTGTCATAACAACCATACGGGGCAATCTGAAGGCTAACTACGGATACCAAAGCCGCGTCCTCAATTGACCGGAAAGTCGAAAGCCAACTACGGATACCAAAGCCATACCAACAACTCTACATAACCATACCACGGCGACCGGGCAAGTGCGAAAGCCAACTACGGATACCACTGCGCCACGTGGCGGTCGGGCAAATCTGAAGACTAACTACCGGATACCGGAATCACGAGACCGTCCACAAACTGAGCAGGGCAATCGAAGGCTAGCTACCATATACCAAGCCGAATCAGCCACGACCTCGGGGAAAGTACGAGATACAACTACCAGATACCAAGCCGAATCAGTAAAACCTCATGGAGAGCTAGTCCATGGAATAATAATCACAGAAGCGTACCCGTGGAATGCTCCGTCACTGCCGGTACGTCCAAGTAAGATCATAACAAATCAGCCGGCCCTCCATCGAGAGATGCGGTGGTATAGAAATATAATACTAGCACGACAAGGCTATCACACGCAAACATAGGCAAGTTACACACAACTCAAGGTACTTTCATTTTATGCCAAAGTCCAGGTTTTAACCCCAAAGTACTACGTACGTTAAATTCTTTTTAAAAGATCCATTTCTTTTACAAAGGTCACGGATCCGTATTATCAAAATAGAGTGACTAACATTTTATGTAAACCAAAACAACTTCCATACTTTCCCTTTTAAACCAAATTAAGACAATACCATGCCTTCTTTTTAGACCAAAACACTTCTCCTTTTAAAGTCAAGTTACCATTTTAAAACTAATGATAAAACCATTCTTTTGTTTTCATAAAGTCGTTATAACTAACTTCCCATAAAGCTGTTATAACACTTTATGTTTTAAACCAATTTATGACAAAACCATGTCTTTCTTTTAAACCAAAACTCTTGATTCCTCAAGTCTCTTTTCTTTTAGAAATCAAGTTCCTTACTTTGGAAATTTAAGAAAATTAATGCTTGTTTATAATGATTCTTATTAAAGCAACCATGATCTAGGAAATGTAATACAATTTTGTCTTATCTTAGCTTCTATGCAGATGGAGGTTTCTCTGGTTTTAATAGTAATTAATTTGTCAATACATTTTCCTTTATTAACGTTGCGATGGTTTGTTCGATACTTATTCTCATTTAGAAATCAATATAATATTATTCCTTTTAAAACCAGTACCCATTTCTCATAAAAGCGGTTTCACAACTGTTTAACACAAACCAAGTCCTTAATATTTCACATCAAGTCATTTATAAGTCAAGTCTCTTATCTTTTAAAAACCACAAACCATTTCTTTACCTACATAAAGTTGTTATAGCAAACTTCCCATAAAGTCGTTATAACACTTTATGTTTTAAACCAACCAAATTCATTTAGCACACGTATCGTCTCAAATCTTGCATAGTTCACAACAATCATGCTAGAAAAGATAGGAAGAGGTTCACATACCTCGACGGTTATCGACAATTAGCAAAACGCTCCAAGTACTATAACGCGCTAGCCTTTTCCACCCTTCAAGTAGAATACGCTACTCGTAGTACTTCAACCTATAATGGCCATAAAACGTCTATCAACTTCTAGATCTCTTCGTAGAATATTCTAAATACAAGATTCCTTATTCTATAGAAAATTCGCGATCTCCCCGCCCCTCTCCGTAACCACATAAATCTCCTCTCTACTCGGGCCGCTACGGGCCAACAACTCCCGAGGATTACACGTCTAACCGGACTTGTTCAATTCTACGTCACTTATATACTAGACAAGTCTCAGTAAATACTGATCCAATGTAAATCTGATTCAATCCTTTTCAATATTCATTCTACATATAGTATACTCAACTATACATTACTACAACATGTAATATCCAATTACAATAGGGGGATACAGATCATTACCTTGATAAGCCCAAAATTATCCATGATTATATGTCGATCCTGAGCAACGTTTAGCTCCAATTCCTTACGCTCCAACCAGCTCCAAGCAACCCTTAGAAGTTTCTAAACAACTTCTCTTAACACTTCAACTCCAAAAAGTGAAGAACACTTAGGCTTTGATTGTGGCAACTCTCGGCCAAGGGGTACTTTTAGTGGCTAGGGTGTGAAATCTTTTCTAACTTTTGGTTAATAATCTTCCTAATACACTAAGGAAGAACACTTAAAACTTTAAGAATTTTTGGACAACTTTAGCTCACAAAATCAAGGCAAAGCCGAGAGCTACACTCAAGAGGGAGGGAGTATTTCAAACTTGGAAAACTCTAAGTGTGGATGAATTTTAGTCTTGCACTAAGGGGGTATTTATAGGCCAATCAATGGCCAAGATCAAAGCAAGTGTGTGGTCTAGATTGAGCCATGTGTGTGTGTGTCCCACTTATCTATCTACTACTCAAAATATCTTCAAGACTTTGACCAAATGTTTTAGACATTTTTGTCACGACCCGAACCCGGGCCCGTGACTGGTGCCTTACCCCGGGCACCCTAGTGATACAACATCAGAGAAAATCAGCGGAAATAAAACATAAACATGAAACAAGAGATTTGATAAATAAACAGGCTAACCAAAACAGTTGCCTTCTGTATATATACATAAAAACCCGAACAGTTATCCTTTTTACAAACTCTGCCCACAACAGTACTACAGACCTCTAAGAAAGTGACAACAACTATGACGGGACAGGGCCCCGCCATACCCCTGAATGTACAAGAACCTGCTGGACTGTGGTAACATACCAAAGATAAGCCTCAGAAAGCGGGGCTTCCTGACACGAGCGGTGATCACATGGCGAGGATCCACAATCGATGTACCTCTACTGCGGCATGAACGCGGCCGGCGAGGTCGATAACAGTACCAAGTATGTGGCGAAAATATCAGAATGAAATCATAACGATATATAAAGCAGGAGACATGTATGATAACCAAACTACAATTCATAACATAAGCGATCCGTCAAGTCGGGACTCACGCCTCAAGTCATCCTCATGCCAGTGGAACTCCTTCCTCATGCTGGGCGATGCGGATATAAACCGTATTATACGTACAACATGTCTCGGCTCATCCCATGGGATAGAGGTGGAATCGTGTGGTGTACATGTCCCGGCCCATCCCGTGGGACTCGGTGAAGTATGTAATACATATCCCGGCCCATCCCATGGGACTCGGTAAAGAATCGGATGAAATCGTGTCGACCCATCTCATGGGACTCGGTAAAGAATCGGATGAAATCGTGTCCCGCCCATCTCGTGGGACTCGGTGAAGAATCGATGGAATCGTGTCGGCCCATCTCGTGGGACTCGGTGAATAATCGGATGAAATCGTGTCGACCCATCTCATGGGACTCGGTGAAGAATCGGATGGAATCGTGTCGACCCATCCCATGGGACTCGGTAAAGAATCATTCATAACAAATCAGCCGCCTCCATCGAGACGCGGTGGTATAGAAATCTGATGCTTGCACAACAAGGCTATCAAACGCAAACATAGGCAAATTACACACAACTCAAGGTTATTTTATGCCAAAGTCCAGGTTCTGACCCCAAAGTATTACGTACGTTAAATTCTTTTTAAAAGATCCATTTCTTTTATAAAGGTCACGATAATTCGTAGTATTAAAAATAGAGTGACTCGCATTTTTAGGTAAACCAAAACACTTTCCTTTTCAACATCAAGTAACAACATTCTTTTCCATAAGTTCAAGTTTGCCTAATTTCAAGTACTTAAGTCTCTTATTTTAGAAAGGTTTCGTAGTTCATAGTCTTAATCACTTAAGAATATAAATCTCTTTTAAACAATTTGAGAAACATATGCCTTATATGTGAGTAGGTTATTCTTGTTCATAATCAATCTTATTAAAGCGACCGTGATCTAGAAATGTAATATCATTTTGTCTCATCTTAGCTTCTATGCGGATGGAGGTTTCTACCGGTTTTAATAATATTTAATTAGTCAATACATTTCCCTTTATTAACGCTTCTGCGGTGGTTAGTTCGATACTTATTACGATTTTGAAATCGATAAACATGATTCTTTTAAAAACCAAGTACTCATTACTCACGAATGAGGTTTCACACTTTTTAACAAAATTCATGTTAATTCAAAATAAGTCAAGTCTCTTATCTTTTAAGATCAAGTCTCTTAACTTCTAAAATTAATAAACCATTCTTTTTATCTCTCTTAAGTCGTTATACCTAACTTCCCATAAAGCTAGTATAACTCTTAAGCTTTTAAAACTTTTAAAAACCAAGTGTTACTCTTCTTTCAAAAAGGTTTCTTAACTCTTTTGAAATACCTCAAGATTCTTATTATTCAGGCTTAAGTCAAAAGACATTGCCGTAAAACTACGTTCAGTTAACACACGTACGTCTACCGTACTATATATATATTCTTTTAAAATATCATGCTCAAGAGGATAGGAAGAATCACATACCTCGCGACGATTATCGACTATCAGCAAATAGCTCCAAAGTACTGAAATCCTGCTAGCCTTTTTCACTTCTTCGAGTAGAATACGCTACTCGTAGTACTTCGACCTATAATGGTCATACAAGTCTATCAACGTCTAGACTACTCTGTAAAATAATTCTAGATACAGGTTCCTTTATTCTACGGAAAATTGGGCAGCACTTCCCTACCCTCCAAACTACACAAGTCTACTGTAAATACAGTCCTATGTAAGTACAATTCAATCTTCTTCTTTAATTTTCTTCTGACGTGATTTCAGTTCAAGTCTTTTCTGTAATATCCTTCTATTACAGTTCAATTCTCTTCTATGAATCTTATATTCATTTCTATACAACTACAGTATGTAATTTCCAATTACAATAGAAGGATAGGATTATTTACCTCGGTAAGCCCAAAATTATCCAAGTTCAAAGTCGATCCTGAGCAAGGTTTAGCTCCTACTCCGTGCGCTCCAATTCGCTCCAAGAAACCCTTAGAAGTTCTACACAACTTCTACTTAGTACTCCAACCAATTATGGAGATTTTTCCATAGGGTTTCGTTTAGTGGCTAAAGGAAAGTATAGTAGTATTTTCAAAGCTTTTCGTATAGAGGGTACTTGGAAGTACTACAAAGGTTTTGGGCTAGAGTATTTTGGCATTCCAACAATACTTGGAGAAGTATTTCTCAACCAAGGGGGGGGTATTTCTCGGCTAGGCTTGACAAAGGGGGAGGGGAACCTTGGACGAAAACTATACTAAGGGGGGGGGGGGGGGGAGAAGGGTGCTCTCGGCTAGAGCTCTCAAGAGGGGGGAAAAGGGATTTCAAGACTTAGAAATCATTTGAGGGATGAAGAAAACCTTCAAGTTAGGGGAGTATTTATAGGCCAACCAATGGCCAAGATGAAGCCAAGTGCTATGCAAGTGTAAGGCCAAGATTTGGGCAAGTGTACCTTATCCATCTACCACCAAAATATCCTACCAACACCTTGACCACAAACAAGGCAAAAAAACGTGCCAATGTTCTCGCCCAAACCGTCCACTTGAGGGTGACAAGTGTCACCCTCTCGTTGGTCAAAAATATTTCATCTCTCGGAAAAATCCGCAAAAATTATAAATGACATAGCCGTATTTTTCCCTTCGCAAAGTCCGGAAAACGTTTCGTCGGAAAACGACTCTTTTCGGTACTTGTGAACAAAAAATTTCGGCCCTTGCCTACTTTAAGGCTCAAACTTTTCTACGTACGTCCCTATGTACATACTCTAGAAATACGGGGTATAACAATTTTAAAGGCAAAAAACGTGCCAAACATTGACCACCATTTCGTCCAACATTGCCACCTAGGGGTGACACATGTCGCCCTCCTATTGGTCCAAAATATTTTATCTCTCGGAAAAATCCGCAATAAATTAAATTATTGAAACCGCAAAATTTCCTTCACAAGGCTCGGAATATTTTTCCGTCGGAAAAAAAATCACGTCTTTTCTCCCTTTCTATTTTAATGTCGTATTCTCGTACGTACGTCCTCACATACATACCCTGAAACTACGGGGTGTAACAGAGGTAGCCTTATCGGCTAACCTGTTGATTTATTTTATAAGTTTCATGTATGTTCCGCTGATTATCTATGATGTATACCTGTACGGTGCCCAGGTAGGACACCAGTCGCGGCCCGAGGTCGGGTCGTGACAAAAGTGGTATCAGAGCAGTTAGTCCTCGGAAAGTGTCTACAGACCGTGTCTAGTAGTGTCTTGATTATCGGTGTGTTGTACACCACATCTATAATCAGGAGGCTGCAGGACATTTAGGATTGGTTTCCATTCTTCTCACTCTGAGATCGTGCGATAGAGCTGTGTTGTTAGGGTCGTCTCTCCCTAACGAGTTATGTTGATTGCGGTATGAGAAAGCGCAGTGACCGGGAAGGGCGTGTGGATTTCGTATCCAGGTTGGTAATGATTGTAGTATAGTTGGTATTGTGACATACAACTATACGAAGTTATGTATGAGGGTCAGACGCGTGTTGCCTAGAATGATTTTAGATTACCAAGAGTTGGTAAAGACTAACTAGAAACCGGGAAGGTATGGAACAGTTAATGAATTCTCGTCAAGGTCTTATGTTTAATTTTGAGATAATTGGGAAATGATGAGCTGTCTGATAGGGTAGTGAACCCTTAAGAAGTCATGTTAAGGTACTTGATGGAGGACTATGTGGATAGATTAAGCTACGTGGTATGCGTAAGAGGATTGTACGGATGGGACCTGTATGGAGTAAGTAATGGTTGTTGTGATCAAGACAACATGGTTATTGTATTATGAGGAATTATTGTACCCGTTTACGGGGGGACTGATAAGGTAGGCTGGGAGCATGGAAATTGCGAGACTAAAAAATATTGATAACCGTCGAGACCTTAGGTATATCAGGCCTTCTCGGGCAATAGGATTTTATTCAGACTAAGAGTAAGAGTTAAGTGTGATGGTGGGTCGGGGTGAGGACCTATTACGGGTCGCCCCATGGCATGAAATGGAGTAGGATCAGTTGGTAGTAGTTCCACTACGTGGCGAGTCCGCAGTGCAAGGCCCAAGTCTAGTTAATTGTTTTACGGGTTCGTGGACGCGTTCCACCGAAATCAGGTCGTGAGAGTCGGAAATGGCCTTATATTGTTTAATAGAGCGACTCCAAAGATTGGAGGCCAGAATCAGTATGGAGGTTATGTACGTATGCTAGTATAAGTTGGAAGTACAGAAATAGTATGACCAGTAAGAATGAGAGTAACCAGTGTAGAGGAATAAAACCTGAATCCATAAGAACCTTTCGAGGTAACTACACCCGTGAGTGTTTGGGGTGGTAGCTGAGCGGGTATATGAGATTTGCCCGGTGATGATACAGTCGTCAGACCCTAGTAGACCTAGTAGAGATGATTACGACAGACTTTGAGGTCATTATGAGTATGGACTAGTTGGCTTCGTGAGTGCCAAGGTTGACATTTTAGTATAAGTATTGTTATGTGGTCATGGGTGGCATATGTTGTATGAAGGGTGCAGTAAAAGGAGACTATGTCGCTATCTAATTAGATTGGACTCCGAAAGAACATTCGGGGACGAATGTTTCTAAGGGGGGAATAATGTTACACCCCGTAATTCTAGGACATGAATAAGAGAATGGACACGAGAACACAAGACTTGAAAAAAGGTACGAAAGGAAGAATTGTTTTTCCGACGGAAAATCTTCCGAACGTCGGAAAGGAAAAATGTTCGTTGATGAGAATTAGATTCTCAAAATGCATTATTTGAAGAGTATGGAACTTATTATCATTATGGAGATTTATTTTTACGGATTTGGTCACGTAGGGCCCACCCGAGAAATTTTACGTTTTGTGGGGCCCACGAGGGTTACGAAATTTTATGGACGAATGGGAGGGCGACATGTGTCACCCCCCCCCCCCCCATGGGCATTTTCGAATTATGCCAAGGGCAAATTGGTCATTTGACCAAAGTATAGATGACCAAGTCTTGCAAGCTAAGAGCTTGAGATAATTGACTAAGTCAAAGATCCACTTGGCTTGATATCTTTCATCCAAACCTAACAAGTGTTATAATCTAGACCCTCCAATGTGTTATATAAGCACACTAGTAGCAAGACAAGTCTTCCAACACTTAGAAAAAATTAGAGAGCTTGAGCAACACTTTGAAGTGCTCTCGGCTTTGTGCCATTTCCCACACAAAAAAATTTAGTTTGTGGTTCATTATTTACAAGACTTTAACCCAAGGTTCCTAGGGGTATTGTAAGTGTCACGACCCGATCCCGGGCCCGTGACTGGTGCCTTACCCCGGGCACCCTAGTGATACAACATCAGAGAAAATCAGCGGAAATAAAAAAAACTTAAACATGAAACAAGAGATATGATAATAAAACAGGCCAACCAAAATGGTTGCCTTCTTGCATATATACAGAAATTGAACAGTTACATCCTTTACAACCGCCAACAGCAATTACTACTGGACCTCTAAGAATGTAACCAACTATGAGACAGTGGGGCCGCCATACCTGAATGTACAAGAACCTACAACTCGGGGAAACATACCAAAAGATAAGCCTCCGAGAAACGGAGCTTCCCGATCTGTAGCGTGATCAACAACCGAGGATTCTACAGTAACGCGGCCCGAAGGAGGTCGATAACAGTACCAAGTATGTGAAATCAAAATATCGTAAATGAAATCATAGTAGTCTATATAAAACAGGAGACATATATGATAACCAAACTACAGTACATAATATGTAAGCAGTCACGTCAAGTCAGGGACTCACGCCCTCAAAGTCATCACTCAAATATAAATATGGGTCTCACGCCCACCACATCATTCGTGCCCGTGGAATACCTTCCTCACTGCCAGCAGTCTATGATATAGCAACACCAAGGAGTACACATGAACACCAGGTCCCACCTGTGTCATAACAACCGTACGGGGCAAGTACGAAGGCTAACTACCAGATACCAAAGCCGCATCCTCAACTGACCGGGGCAAGTACGAAAGCCAACTACCAGATACCAAAGCCGTACCAACAAATCTACATAACCATACCACGAAGCTGACCCAGGGCAAGTACGAAAGCCAACTACCAGATACCACCTGCGCCACGTAGCTGGCCGGGGCAAGTACGAAGACTAACTACCAGATACCAAGCCGGAATCACGAGACTTCGTCACAAAACTGAACGGGGCAAGTACGAAGGCTAACTACCAGATACCAAGCCGAATCAGCCACGACCTCGGGGCAAGTACGAGAGCCAACTACCAGATACCAAGCCGAATCAGTAAAACCTCATGGAGAGCTAGTCCATGGAATAATAATCACAGAAGCGTACCCGTGGAATGCTCCGTCACTGCCGGTACGTCCAAGTAAGATCATAACAAATCAGCCGGCCCTCCATCGAGAGACGCGGTGGTATAGAAATACAATACTAGCACGACAAGGCTATCACACGCAAACATAGGCAAGTTACACACAACTCAAGGTACTTTCATTTTATGCCAAAGTCCAGGTTTTAACCCCAAGTACTACGTACGTTAAATTCTTTTTAAAAGATCCATTTCTTTTACAAAGGTCACCCGATGCCCGTATTATCAAAATAGAGTGACTAACATTTTAAGTAAACCAAAACAACTTCCATACTTCCCTTTTTAAACCAAATTAAGACAATACCATGCCTTCTTTTTAGACCAAAACACTTCTCCTTTTAAAGTCAAGTTACCATTTTAAAACTAATGATAAAACCATTCTCTTGTTTCATAAAGTCGTTATAACTAACTTCCCATAAGCTGTTATAACACTTTATGTTTTTAAAACAATTTAAGACAAAACCATGTCTTTCTTTTAAACCAAAAACTCTTCAATTCCTCAAGTCTTTTTTCTTTTAGAAATCAAGTTCCTTACTTTGGAAATTTAAGAAAATTAAAGTTTGTTTATAAAGATTCTTATTAAAGCAGCCATGATCTAGGAAATGTAATACAATTTTGTCTTATCTTAGCTTCTATGCAGATGGAGGTTTCTACTGGTTTTAATAGTAATTAATTAGTCAATACATTTTCCTTTATTAACGCTGCAGTGGTTTGTTCGATACTTATTCTCATTTCCGAAATCAGTAAAACATTATTCTTTAAAAACCAAGTACTCATTACTCACGAATGAGGTTTCACAACTTATTAACACCCTTTAAGTCCTTAACACTTTCATAAAAAGTCATTTATAAGTTAAGTCTCTTATCTTTTGTAAAAACCACAAACCATTTCCTTACCTACATAAAGTTGTTATAACAAACTTCCCATAAAGCTATTATAACACTTTATGTTTTAAACCGACCAAATTTGTTTAGCACCCGTACGTCTACCGTACTACATAGTTCACAACAATCATGCTAGAAAAGATAGGAAGAGGTTCACATACCTCGCGACGATTATCGACAATTAGCAAATAGCTCCAAATCTTCAGAACCGCTAGCCTTTTCCACCCTTCCAAAGAGAGTGCGCTACTGTAGTATTTCAACCTATAAAGGCCACAAACGTCTATCAACCTCTCGATCTCTTCGTAGAATATTTCCAAGTACAATGTTCCTTATTCTACGGACAATTCGCGAGACCTCCCCTCACAACCACATAAATCTCATCTATCAAGGCCCGCTACCGAGCCAACAACTCCAAGGGGGTTACACGTCTAACCGGACGTGTACAACACTGCCCCACAATAATACTACAAGTCTACTGTAAATACAATCCAATGTAAATACAGTTCAATTCTATCAATCTTCTATTCTCATATAATATACTCAAGTATAACTACTACAACATGTAATATCCAATTACAATAGGGGGACAAAGATCATTACCTCGATAAGCCCAAAATTATCCAAGATTAAGTCGATCCTGAGCAACGTTTAGCTCCTATTCTGTATGCTCCAAACCGCTCCAAGCAACCCTTAGAAGTTTCTAACAACTTCTCTTAAACATTTCAACTCCAAAAAGTGAAGAACACTTAGGCTCCAAAAGTGACAAGTTTCGGCCAAGGGAGTGGTTTTAGGGGCTAGGGTGTGAAATCTTTTCTAACTTTTGGTTAATAATCTTCCTAATACACTAAGGAAGAACACTTAAGAGTTTAAGAATTTTTGGACAAAGTTTGGTTAAGGGAGAGGGGTGTTGGACGAGAACTACAACAAAGGGAGGGAGTATTTTTGCCTTGGAATTTCTCAAGTGTGGATGAAGAAGTCTTGCAACTTAAGGGGGTATTTATAGGACATACAAGGGCTAGGATTGAAGCAAGTGTGTGGTCTATATTTGGCCATGTGTGTGTGGGTCCCACTTATCTATCTACTACACAAATATCTTGCAAGACTTTGACCAAATGTTTATGGCCTTTTTCATGCCAAAAATGTGTGAAACATGTCCACAATTTCGTCCACCAAGTGTCACCAAGGGGTGACACATGTCTCCCTCCTATTGGTCCAAAATATTTCATCTTCCGAAAAAAATATCCGTAATGCCAAAAATCCGAAAATAAAGTGGGCCCCACAAACCGTAAATTCCTTCCGTGGGCCCCATGTGACCAATTCCGGAAATATAATTCCATAATTCTCAAATATTCCAAAAAGTCCGAATACCAAATCTGGGAATCCAATTCCCATTAACGAACCTTTTTCCCTCACAAAATCCGGAAACTTTTCCGTCGAAAAATAACATCTTTTCTTCCTTTCCAATTTAACGTCGTATTCTCGTACGCACGTCCTTACATACATACCCTGGAACTACGGGGTGTAACATTCTTCCCCCCTTAGAAACATTCGTCCCGAATGTTCCTTCTAAGTCTCCAAACGTACACGCGTCGGTATAGTCTCCACTACTATACTTACGAAACCAATTATGCCACCATTGGCCATAGTATAACACACGCGAAAACCCGAATCCAAGCCAACGAGGAATCACCTCTAAGATGTAAACCAATACTGACTCTCACTCCTGGTCCAAAGGATACTCTCTTCGCACCTTCACTTCATAAAAATGATCACTTCCATCTCTTAGCATATGTTCACATCTTTCCTTACTCGTCGTACACTTCTCGAACACCCGAACTCTTTCTAGTACACGTACCACACTCCAGTCATCGCTTCAGTTTCCAAAACCTTGGAGTCACTACCTCCAACTTGGTCATCTTACTAGCTTCAAATTCCTTCAAGGCCATTCCTGGCCTTCGCGATCTGATTCTGGTCGAACACACCCACGAACTCATACGATGGTTAACTAAACTTGGGCCTAACACCCTCGTGACCCTATCATATAGCGGGACCACCTCGAACTGACCCCACCCCAAATCGGGCTGCGGGACGACCCGCGAATAGTCCTCAACCCGACCCATAATCGCGCCAAACTCTGTTCCCCGATCCGGAACAATCTTACCTATTCAAGTCCTGAAAGCTACCACTTTCATCTTACACAACCCAAGGAATTATCCCACTGGTACACCCTATGTATATAATGCTCTCCGACAAGGATCACCCGCAAAATCTTCTACTCGAGACGACCTTACATCTAAGGTTTCGACGTGTAATATTCTAAGGTTCATACCTTCCATACCCCCATACTTACCTTTTCAACTACACATGTTTTCTAACTCACCAATAACACAACGCTATCCGTACATAGCACATAATAATAAGATCATCATATCAAGCATACTAATCTCTAGAGGGTTAAGGATATACCTGTATCTACCGCTTCACTCTAATCATAGGCCTGCCCTGCAGGGCGCATAGCTGTAGAAGGTGATGAACCAGCCATAGATCCCGGCGCCGAGTCTCTACATCCGCGCTACCTCGGTGGACAATTTCTCGCAAAATGGCCCCGCTGCCGCATGTAAAACAACCTCCGAACCAAAGACGACACTCCCCCTTATGGATTTTACCGCAACGGCCACACTGGGGTAAGGGTGGCCTCATCTGGTCAACACCACTACTCCCCCGAAAACCTGAACCCTTGGAGTCCTGACTTGCTCCTGAATACTCTGGATGCCCTGAAGACTGTGGAGGACCGCTCTGTACTGGCGGAGGCGCATAACTAGTCTGCTGCTGAGGCGGTCCACCTCGAAAGTCGCCAAAAGACCCTGCTGTTCTGGCCCTCTTCTGCTGATCCCGGTCATTCCGTCGACCTCTCCGCTCCTAACACCCAAGTGCATAAGCCTGCATGCGGGCAATGTTCATGCCCGGCTGAAGAGCTACACCCGAGCAAGCCTCGGCCAAGTAGTCATCGAGCCCCGTGATGTAGCGGTGCACTCTGTCCTCCATATTCGCTACCAACGCGGGGACATACCGAGCCAACGAGTCGAACTCAACGTTGTACTCCCGAACTGTGTGTCCTCTCTGTCTCAGCATCAAAAATCTGTCGGCCTGTGCTCTCCTCATCTGTGGCGGCAAGAAATGGCCAAGGAATGCCTCAGAGAACTCGTCCCATACAGCTGGAGGCGCATGCTCTCCCCGGGATAGCTCCCACGAATCAAACCAGTCGACTGCAGTATCACGCAGCTGATGCGAACCTAAGACCACCAACTCGGTCTCCGAAGCCTTGATCACTCTCATGATCCGTCAGAATCGCCGATGAACTCGCGGATCATCCTCGTGCCTCGACCCATAAAACTCGCGGTGCAACTCGTAAAGTCCCAAGTCTCAAACTATCCGACACGGGTGAACTATGGGTACCACGGGATCAGATCCATTTATCCTCGTACCGTGCCACGATCCTGGCCAATAACTGGGCCATCTCCTTGTAACCCATCTCCTCTGCTCCTGGCTGTGGGACTAAAGGCTCAGGTATTGTGGTCTCTGTAGAGATCGCCACGCTTCTACTCGCAGCCTCCTCTGTGCCTTGCCTTCGGGCCATTGCCTCATGCGAGGCATAACTGGTAAAAACGAAATACGTCAGAGGGTCCAACTTATAACACAGCTCTAAGGCACGATCTCAGAATGAGAAGAATGGAAACCAATCCTAAATATCCTGCAGCCTCCTGATTATAGGTGTGGTGCACAACACATCGATAATCAAGACTCTACTAGACACTGACTATAGACACTTTCCGAGGACTAACTGCTCTGATACCACTTTTGTCACTAATGATAAAACCATTCTCTTGTTTCATAAAGTCGTTATAACTAACTTCCCATAAGCTGTTATAACACTTTATGTTTTTAAAACAATTTAAGACAAAACCATGTCTTTCTTTTAAACCAAAAACTCTTCAATTCCTCAAGTCTCTTTTCTTTTAGAAATCAAGTTCCTTACTTTGGAAATTTAAGAAAATTAAAGTTTGTTTATAATGATTCTTATTAAAGCAGCCATGATCTAGGAAATGTAATACAATTTTGTCTTATCTTAACTTCTATGCAGATGGAGGTTTCTACTGGTTTTAATAGTAATTAATTAGTCAATACATTTTCCTTTATTAACGCTGCAGTGGTTTGTTAGATACTTATTCTCATTTCCGAAATCAGTAAAACATTATTCTTTAAAAACCAAGTACTCATTACTCACGAATGAGGTTTCACAACTTATTAACACCCTTTAAGTCCTTAACACTTTCATAAAAAGTCATTTATAAGTTAAGTCTCTTATCTTTTTTAAAAACCACAAACCATTTCATTACCTACATAAAGTTGTTATAACAAACTTCCCATAAAGCTATTATAACACTTTATGTTTTAAACCGACCAAATTCGTTTAGCACCCGTACGTCTACCGTACTACATAGTTCACAACAATCATGCTAGAAAAGATAGGAAGAGGTTCACATACCTCGCGATGATTATCGACAATTAGCAAATAGCTCCAAAGTATCAGAACCGCTAGCCTTTTCCACCCTTCCAAAGAGTACACTACTCGTAGTATTTCAACCTATAAAGGCCACAAAACGTCTATCAACCTCTCGATCTCTTCGTAGAATATTTCCAAGTACAAGGTTCCTTATTCTACGGAAAATTCGGCAGCACCTCCCCCCCGCAACCACATAAATCTCCTCCTCTATCAAGGCCCGCTACCGAGCCAACAACTCCAAGGGGGTTACACGTCTAACCGGACGTGTACAACACTGCCCCACAATAATACTACAAGTCTACTGTAAATACAGTCCAATGTAAATACAGTTCAATTCTATCAATCTTCTATCCTCATATAATATACTCAAGTATAACTACTACAACATGTAATATCCAATTACAATAGGGGGACATAGATCATTACCTCGATAAGCCCAAAATTATCCAAGATTAAGTCGATCCTGAGCAACTTTTAGCTCCTATTCTGTACGCTCCAAACCGCTCCAAGCACCCCTTAGAAATTTCTAACAACTTCTCTTAAACACTTCAACTCCAAAAAGTGAAGAACACTTAGGCTCCAAAAGTGACAAGTTTCGCCAAGGAGTGGTTTTAGGGGCTAGGTGTGAAATCTTTTCTAACTTTTGGTTAATAATCTTCCTAATACACTAAGGAAGAACACTTAAGAGTTTAAGAATTTTTGGACAAAGTTTGGTTAAGGAGAGGGTGTTGGACGAGAACTACAACAAAGGAGGAGTATTTTTGCCTTGGAATTTCTCAAGTGTGGATGAAGAAGTCTTGCAACTTAAGGGGGTATTTATAGGACATTCAAGGGCTAGGATTGAAGCAAGTGTGTGGTCTATATTTGGCCATGTGTGTGTGGGTCCCACTTATCTATCTACTACACAAATATCTTGCAAGACTTTGACCAAATGTTTATGGCCTTTTTCATGCCAAAAACGTGTGAAACATGTCCACAATTTCGTCCACCAAGTGTCACCAATGGGTGACACATGTCTCCCTCCTATTGGTCCAAAATATTTCATCTTCCGAAAAAAAATATCCGTAATGCCAAAAATCCGAAAATAAAGTGGGCCCCACAAACCGTAAATTCCTCCCGTGGGCCCCACGTAACCAATTCCGGAAATATAATTCCATAATTCTCAAATATTCCAAAAAGTCCGAATACCAAATCTGGGAATCCAATTCCCATTAACGAACCTTTTTCCCTCACAAAATCCGGAAACTTTTCCGTCGAAAAATAACATCTTTTCTTCCTTTCCAATTTAATGTCGTATTCTCGTACGCACGTCCTTACATACATACCCTAGAACTACGGGGTGTACAAGAAGGATATCTCAATAGAAAGATCTCGGAAAAACGACGTTTTTATGTTAGTCGCAAGGCGAAATCCTAGGGTGTTCTTCAACTTTGAAGATGGAACTTGACGAAGAGTTCTTCATGAGCTTCTAAGGAGTGCTTGGAGCGGATTGGAACATAAGAAGAGGAGCTAAAAGTTGCTAAGGATCGACTTTTACGCTTGGACATTATTAGGGCTTATTGAGGTAAAATCTTCATCTTCTTAATGTAATTAAAGATTACATGTTATAGTAGTTAAGAAATGAGCATGTGGTATATAGAATGAAGTTTGAAAATATTTGGATCATGTCGACATGTTGAAAACCGAAAATGGACAAGTTAGCCATTAATGTTGTAATTAATTTGGACGGTAGTTACAATCGTCGCATGTTAAGGAAGAAAGGAGTTATAGTTGTTATAATTGTTATATGTATATAACATGTTGGAATAACAACTTGGATTGAAAAAGGAATTGAAAGGAAATTGATAATTATTGTGAAATTGTAGCCGAATAGGGCTTGGAATTATTGGACAGTTTTATATTGATTGTGGGGAGGAATTTTACACGTCCTATTAGGCGTGTAATCCCCTTTGTATTTGCTGAATTGTTGGGCCTTAAATATGGCGTTTGGTTATTGATTTTCGGGCCTTGAAAAAGGTGGAAAAGTACGTAGAAACAAAGGAAGTGTTGTCCGATTTTCCGTAGAATTTGGTGACTTTACACTTAGTGTGATTCTACGTTAATAAGTGAGGAGTTGATAGACATGTTATGATTAATATAGTTTGAATTACTACGAGTAGCGTATTCTACTTAAGGGGTGGAAAAGCTAGCAAGGTTGTAGTACTTTGGAGCATTTTGCTACTTGTCGATAATCGTCGCGAGGTATGTGAACCTCTTCCTTCTTTTGACATGATTCTATGTATGAAATATACATGTGGTACTATTTCATGATTCCTTCTACTCTTAGAAGTTAAGAGGTATGTATGTTGATTTACTCTATGTAAAAGATACGTCTAAGTTATCCTAAGTTCTTACCATGTCTTATGGGGATGTTGGTAAGAGTCGTTAGGAAGTATTCGAGTCAAGTTGACTTTGCTAAGTTACTGCACGAATGAGAATAAGTATCAAACAAGCCACTGCAGCGTTAATAAAAGAAAATGTATCGGCAATCAATTAAATTAAAATGAGTAGAATTCTTCATCTGCATAGAATCTAAGATAAGACAAAATTGTATTACATTTTCTAGATCATGGCTGCTTTAACAAGATCGTTATGAACTAGTATAACCTATTCACAACACATAAAAGTATATGTTACTTAATTTAAAAAAGTTTACGTATGAAGTTTTAAGACTATGAACCTTAAATTCTTAAAAGGTTAAGAGACTTTATTTTTCAAGTTATGGGACTTGATTCTTAAAGGAAGAAATGACTTGATTTAAAAGTATAGAATACTTGATTTGGAAAATATTGATTTCCTGACATTCTAAAGATAAGAGAGTTGTTTTCTAAGTAAGAAACTTGATTTCTAAAGTTAAGAGACTTGAAGTATTTTGAAAGCTATGTAACTTGATTTGAAAGTATAAGTCTCTTGGTTATAAAAGGAATGAATTTGTCTACGACATAAAGAGTTATAATGGCTTTATGGGAAGTTGGTTATAACAACTTTATGAAAGGTTAAAAGAATGGTTTTTATCTAGTAATGTAAATAATGATAAATGACTTGAAATAATGAAAGGCAAATGGATTTGAAGGCATCAAATGCTTAAGGTTTTAAAGAAAGAAGTCACTTGATTTGAAGCCTATAAATGTATTTCTAAAAGGTATTGTGACTTGGCTTGAAAAGTAGATATGACTTGATACTACGGTTATTAGTATCTTGGAAGTTTTATATGAAAAAGGAGTCATTTTAAAAGAGTAGAAGTACGTAGTACTTTCGGTTAAATTTCCGGATTTTATAATGACATGTTAGTGCCTTAAGTAAACTAAAATGGGGGTGTATATAAATAAGGTTAATAAGAAGTTAGGGGATTTCTTAACTTGATTATGTTATGTATGATAAGTAGCGGTGCTTATGTTATGTATGATAAAGCGGTAGTGCTTATGTTATGTATGATAAGCGCTTATGTTATGATAAGCGGTGTGCTTATGTTATGTATGATAGCCTTTGGTGCTAGTGTTATGAGTATAAATGAGGGGTAAACCCCCAAGACGTTATACACCTCCTGAGTATAAATGCGGGGTAAAACCCCAAGACGTTATACACCTTCTGAGTATAATTGCGGGGTAAACCCCCAATACATTATACATCTCCATGGATTTGCTACCCATGATGCGAGCATGGCGTATATGCTCATTGCGGGCCCGTAGGGCCTAAGCGGGTGAAATAGTCATGTGCGGGTGAAATAGTCCTATGCGGGTCCACAAGACCCTTGCGGGTGAAATAGTCCTAGGAGTAGGATTGCCAAATGATACTATGGGCAGGTGGCCCTAAGTTGGTCATAAGCTTCCTATTTTTATGCAGTATACCTTTATGGGCAGATTTATGTGACTTTATCGCGTCCCAGATTGGGCCGGGCAGTATACCTTTATGGGTAGACTTATGTGACTTTATCGCGTCCCAGATTGGGCTGGGCAGATTAGATGTCCCTCCAGAAAGGGTCGGGTTATGTTATGCCAGATAAGTAAGCTATATGGTTATGAACTTTATGATTTTTCCTAAGTATGTACGTAAGAATTTGACTATAACTCTTATTGAAAAATGAGAAAGGATAATGATGTATGATTAAGTTCATGAGGTGTAATGGCATGGTAGGATATGGTATTTACCTTTTATACTTGCCCTGTCATTCTTTTGTACGATTATGATCTGCATCGCACTTATTTTCGTTTCATATTCTGCATTGTACCGACTTCTGGGCCGCGTCATGTCCGCAGTTTAGGTACGATTGTGGATCCGCGAGCTTAGGATCCTGGTTCAGCATTTTGAAATGGCTCCAATATTCCGGAGCTTGTCATTATGGCTAGCTATATTCAGGGGTACGGCGGGGCCTTGTCCCGTCACAGTTATTATGTTAAAACTCTTCGGTTATATATATATATATCCAGGGAGGTAGCCTTATCGGCTAACCTGTTGATTTTATTTTTGTTGATTTATTTTATAAGTTTCATGTATGTTCCGCTGATTATCTCTGATGTATACATGTACGGGTGTCCAGGTAGGGCACCAGTCACGGCCCGGGGTCGGGTCGTGACACATTAACTCTCCAAGTTTAGTGATCACAATTTTGGACCAAAAGCTATTTTGAAACCCTAAGCTTGTTATGAACTTCTTGGAAGTAAAACATGAAAGCAAGATGGATACAAGCTTGTAGAGAATACGTGTGTGTGATTGTAACTTGAAGAAGTGGTGCAAAAATGTGAAGTTGACCGAGACTTGTGGGTTGTTTTGTGCCAAGATTAAGGTTGAAGTACTACTTGAGACGTATTCTAGTTGTCAAGTTGGTAGAGCCTATAAGGTATGTGAACTCTTCCTTTCTTCTTTTGGCATGAACTTTATAAAATGAGTGTACGGTGGACGTATGTGTTTGAAATGAATTTATATTTCATGTGGTACATAAGGTGGTAGTGACTTGATTTTAAAAGTATGTATGTGAGGACGTACGTACGAGATTACGACATTAAAATATGTGATTTTTCGACGGAAAAGTTTCCGGTTTTTGTGAAGGAAAAAGGTTCGTTAATGGGAATTGGATTCCCAGATTTGGTATTTGGGCTTTTTAGAATATTTGAGTATTACTGGAATTTTATTTCCGGAATTGGTCACGCGGGGCCCACGGGAGGATTTACTGGCTTGTGGGCCCACTTTATTTTCGGATTTTTGGCATTTGGATTTTTTTTCCGAGAGATGAAATATTTGGACCAATAGGAGGGCGACATGTGGCACCCTTAGGTGGTATGTTGGACGAAATAATGGGCAAATGGCCAAGTCAAGAAGTCAAAGTCTTGCAAGACATTTCTTTGGGATAGTGGGAGTAGGTGTGGGGCGTTTTCTTGAGCATGTGGATGGCCACATGTCTCTTTGTTGTGGGGGACATATGTCCCAAAGTTGTGGTGGACATATGTCCCATTATTGTGGTGTACACTTGGTTGGAAGACATCATTCTTCACATGGATCCAAATCTCCACCCTACACATGTTTTAATCTTGGCCATTGGAGGTCCTATAAATACCCCCCCTTAGGTTGCAAGACTCTTCATCCACTTAACAAATTCCAAGTCTCAAAACTCTCCCCTTAGAAAGCTCTCGTCAAACTCCCTCTCCCCTTCTTGTTGATTTCACTAAAACCCCTTTGGTAGAAAAGTTGTCCAAAAATTCTTAAAGTTTTAAGTGTTCTTCCTTAGTGTATTAGGAAGATTATTAACCAAAAGTTAGAAAAGATTTCACACCCTAGCCACTAAAGTACCCTTGGCCGAGAGTTGCCACAATCAAAGCCTAAGTGTTCTTCACTTTTGGAGTTGAAGTGTTAAGAGAAGTTGTTTAGAAACTTCTAAGGGTTGCTGAGCGGGTTGGGCGTAAGGAATCGAGCTAAACGTTGCTAAGGATCGACATATAATCTTGGATAATTTTGGGCTTACCAAGGTAATGATCTTTATCCCCTATTGTAATTGGAAATTACATGTCAGAGTAATGTATAGTTGAGTATACTATATGAAGAATGAATATGGATAAGAATTGAACAGTATTTACATAGACTGTATTCTGATGACTTGTAGTATTATTGTGGAGTAGAATTGAACACGTCAGGTTAGGCGTGTAATCCCTGGAGTTGTTGGCACAGTAGCGGCCCGAGTAGAGGAGGAGATTTATGTGGTTACGGGGAGGGGAGAGGTGCCACGAATTTTCTTAGGAATAAGGAATCTTGTATTTAGAATATTCTACAAGAGATCTAGAAGTTGATAGACGTTTATGGCCATTATAGGTTGAAGTACTACGTGTAGCGTATTCTACTGAAGGGTGGAAAGGGCTAGTGCGTTATAGTACTTGAGCGCTTTGCTAATTGTCGATAACCGTCGCGAGGTATGTGAACCTCTTCCTATCTTTTCTAGCATGATTGTTGTGAACTATGTAGTACGTGAGACGTACGTGCTAAATGAATTTGGTTGGTTTAAAACATAAAGTGTTATAACGGCTTTATGGGAAGTTTGCTATAACAACTTTATGTAGGTAAAGAAATGGTTTGTGGTTTTAAAAGATAAGAGACTTGGCTTATAAATGACTTGATGTGAAATATTAAGGACTTGGTTTGTGTTAAACAATAGAAACCGCTTTATGAGAAATGGGTACTGGGTTTTAAAAGGAATAATATTATATTGATTTGGAAATGAGAATAAGTATCGAACAAACCATCGCAGCGTTAATAAAGGAAAATGTATTGACTAATTAATTACTATTAAAACCAGAGAAACCTCCATCCGCATGTAAGCTAAGATAAGACAAAATTGTATTACATTTCCTAGATCATGGTCGCTTTAATAAGAATCATTATAAACAAGCATTAATTTTCTTAAATTTCCAAAGTAAGGAACTTGATTTCTAAAAGAAAAGAGACTTGAGGAATCAAGAGTTTTTGGTTTAAAAGAAAGACATGGTTTTGTCTTAAATTGGTTTAAAACATAAAGTGTTATAACAGTTTTATGGGAAGTTAGTTATAACGACTTTATGAAACAAGAGAATGGTTTTATCATTAGTTTTAAAATGGTAACTTGACTTTAAAAGGAGAAGTGTTTTGGTCTAAAAAGAAGGCATGGTATTGTCTTAATTTGGTTTACTTAAAATGTTAGTCACTCTATTTTGATAATACGGGCATCGGGTGACCTTTGTAAAAGAAATGGATCTTTTAAAAGAATTTAACGCACGTAGTACTTGGGGTTAAAACTTGGACTTTGGCAAAAATAAAAGTACCTTGAGTTGTGTGTAACTTGCCTATGTTTGCGTGATAGCCTTGTCGTGCTAGTATTGTATTTCTATACCACCGCGTCTCGATGGAGGTCGATCGATTTGTTATGATCTTACTTGACGCATCGGCAATGACGAGCATTCCACTCGCACGCCTCGTGATTATTATTCCATGGACTAGCTCTCCATGAGGTTTTACCGATTCGCTTGGTATCCGTAGTTGCTCGTGACTTGCCCCGAGGTCGTGGCCGATTCGGCTTGGTATCCGTAGTTAGCCTTCGTGCTTGCCCCGTTCAGCCTGTGGACGGTCTCGTGATTCCGCCAGTATCCGTAGTTAGTTCGTGATTGCCCGCCGCCACGTGGCGCAGTGGTATCCGTAGTTGCCTTCGCATTTTCCCCGGTCGCCGTGGTATGGTTATGTAGATTTGTTAGCACGGCTTTGGTATCCGTAGTTGGCTTTGCCGGCCGCCGCTTGAGGACGCGCTTTGGTATCCGGTAGTTAGCCTTCAGATTGCCCCAGACGGCAATGCATGACACAGTGGGACCTCGTGTTCATGTGTACTCTCGTGTTGCTATATCATAGCATCGCCGCAATGAGGAAGGTATTCCACGCACGAATGATGTGGTGGGCGTGAGACCCATATTTATATTTGAGTGATGACTTTGAGGCGTGAGTCCCCGACTGATCGCTACATATTGTATCAGTAGTTTGGTTATCATATATGTCTCATGTTTTATATAGACTACTATGATTTCATTTACGTGATTTTCGGGCCACATACTTGGTACCGCAGATCGACCTCTCGGGGCCGTTCATGACGCAGTAGAGGTACATCGGTTGTTGATCCTCGCCATAGGATCACAGTCAACAGATTGGGAAGCTCCATTTCTCCTGAGGCTTATCTTTCGTATGTTTCCCGAGTTGTAGGTTCTTGTACATTCGTGGTATGGCAGGCCCCGTCCGTCATAGTTGTGGTTACATTCTTAGGTCCAGAGTAATCGCTGTAAGCGTGGTTGTAAAGGATGTAATCGCTCAATTTCTCAGATATATGCAAGAAGGCAACCGTTTTGGTTGGCCTGTTTTATTATCATATCTCTTGTTTCATGTTTAAGTTTTTATTTCCGCTGATTTTCTCTGATGTTGTATCACTAGGGTGCCCGGGGTAAGGCACCAGTCACGGGCCCGGGATCGGGTCGTGACAAAAGTGGTATCAGAGCAGTTAGTCCTCGGAAAGTGTCTACGCACCGTTCAGTAGAGTCTTGATTATCGGTGTGTTGTGCACCACATCTATAATCAGGAGGCTGCAGGACATTTAGGATTGGTTTCCATTCTTCTCACTATGAGATCGTGCCTTAGAGCTGTGTTGTAAGTTGGACTCCCTCTGACGTATTCTTTTATATCAGTTATGCCTCCACGCAAGGCAACCAGAGCCCAGAAGGGCAAGGCAGCAGAGGGAGCTGCGAGTAGAGCACGGAGGGTTACCAGGACAGAGGCCCAGTCTTTACCCGAGGTGGTGCTACAGACGGCGGATTCTACGATGCCGCCAGCCCCAACAGAGTTTAGAGCAGCAGCAGTAGCTACTGAGGCCACGATATCTGAGCCTCCAGTCCCACGGCCAGGAACAGAGGATATGGGTTGCAAGGAGATGGCCCAGTTACTAGTTAGGTTTATGGCGAGACTTGAGGACAGACGGGAGCCGGTGGTACCAGTAGTGCACCCCAGGGCCGATAGTTGGAGACTTCGGGACTTCTTAAGTTGCAGTCCACCAGTGTTCTATGGATCGAGAGCTGAGGATGACCCTCAGGAGTTTATCCGACAGTTACACAAGCCCGATGCCTGACGCATCACAATACACTACATAGCCGTCTGGGTTGCCTTTCAGCATATATATATACATAGACATTTGAACAGTTACAATCCTTACAACCCTGCCCACAACAGTGCTACAGACCTCTAAGATTTTTACAACAACTATGACGGGACAGGGCCCCGCCATACCCCTGAATGTACAAGAACCTGCTGCACTGTGGAAACATACCAAAAGATAAGCCTCCAAGGAACTGAGCTTCCCAATACGCTGAAATGTGATCCTAAACGCGGATCGACAACCGATGTACTTCACTGCGGATTGAACGCAGCCCCGGAGGTCGACAACAGTACCAAGTATGTGAAATCAGAACACTGTTAATGAAATCATAATAGTCTATATAAAGCAGAGACATGTATGATAACCAAACTACGCTCACAACATAAAAGCGAGCCATGTCAAGTCGTGACTCACGCCTCAAAGTCATCCTCATGCCCGTGGAATCCCTTCCTCACCGCCGCGCCTAGGTACAAATCATGTGATACGTATAACATGTCTCGGCCCATCTCATGGACCCAGTATAGAAACGTGTGGAATACATTCCCGATTCATCTCATCAACTCGGTAGTCGGATAGAATACATTCCTGGCCCATCCTGACGCGTAGTCGAGTGAAATACATTCCGGCTCATCCCATGAACACGGTAGTCGAGTGAAATACATTCCTGCTCATCCCATGAACACGGTAGTCGAGTGAAATACATTTCCTGTTCATCCCATGAACACGGTAGTCGAGTGAAATACATTCCTGCTCATCCCACGAACACGGTAGTCGAGTGAAATACATTCCTGCTCATCCCATGAACACGGAGTCGAGTGAAATACATTCCTTGCACAACAAGTCTATCACACGCAAACATAGGCAAGTTACACACAACTTAAAGTACTTTCATTTTATGACAAAGTCCTGTTTTAACTCCTAAAGTACTACGACGTTAAATTCCTTTTAAGAGATCCATTCCTTTTATAAAAGTCACCCGACCCGTAGTATAAAAATAGAGTGACTTACATCTTTTAAGTAAACCAAAACAACTTCCCTTTTAAAGTCAAGTTACCACATTAAAACCAATGATAAAATCCTTCTTTTGTTTTCATAAAGTCGTTATAACTAACTTCCCATAAAGTCGTTATAACACTTTATGTTTTAAACCAATTTAAGACAAAACAATGCCTTTCTTTTCCCTACAGCCCAGTTGCCTAATTTCAATTACTCAAGTCTATTTATTTTAGAAAGGTTTCATAGTTCAATGTCTTAATCTCTTTTAAAACAATTGAATAACATATGCCATAGGTGTGTGAGCGCTTATTCTTGTTTATAACCATTTATTAAAGCAGCCATGATCTAGAAAATGTAATATCATTTTGTCTCATCTTAGCTTCTATGCAGATGGAGGTTTCTACTGGTTTTAATAATACTTCATTTTTCAATACATTTTCCTTTATTAGCGCTTCAGTTGTTTGTTCGATACTCATTCGATTTCCAAATCAAGAAACATTATTCCTTTTAAAACTGTACTCATTACTCACGAATGAGGTTTCACACAAAATTCATATTAATACATTCAAGTCAAGTCTCTTATCTTTTAAGATCAAGTCTCTTAACTTCTAAAAATCAAGAAACCATTTTCTTTACCCTCTTAAGACGTTATACCTAACTCCCATAAAGCTAGTATAACTCTTTTTAAAACCCATAAAGCCAAGTGTTAATCTTCTTTCAAAATGGTTTCTTAACTCTATCGACATACTTCAAGATTCTTATTATTCAGCTTAAGTCAAAAGACATTGCCGTAAGACTACGCTGCTAACACACGACGCTCACCGTACTATATATATATTCTTAAAATATTTCAAGATTCTTATTATTCAGGCTTAAGTCAAAAGACATTGCCACACGTACGACTACCGTACTATATATATATTCTTTTAAAATACCTCATGCTCAAGAGTATAGGAAGAATCACATACCTCGCGACGATTATCGACTATGAGCAAAACGCCCACGGCTATAACCCATTAGCCTTGTCCACCTTCTAAGTAGCACATGCTACTTGCGTAACATTCAACCAATAAAGGTTATCACCATCAGAATACAAATTCTATGTAAATACAGCTTAATCTTCTACTCTAATATTCTTCCGATGTGATTTCGCTCAAGTCTTTCTGTAATATCCTTCTATTACACTCAATTCTCTTCTATGAATCTTATATTCATTTCTATACTACTACAGTATGTAATTTCTAATTACAATAGAAGGACATTAGTATTTACCTCGATGAGCCCAAAATTATCCAAGTTAATGTCGCTCCTGAGCAACGCTAGCTCCTACTCCGAGTGCTCCAATCCGCCCAAACAACCCTTAGAAGTTCTACGCAACTTCTACTAAACACTTCAACCGACTATGAAGGTTTTTCTTAGGTTTCGCTTTTGTGGATCGAGGAAAGTATAATAGTATTTCCTGACTCTACGATAGAGGTAACTTTGAAAAGTACTACAAGGTAAAAGTGGCTAAAGTATTTGGGCATTATAACAATACTTGGAGAGTATTTCAATACCACAAAGGGGGTATTATACGAAACAACTAGGCTAGTGGGTGTATTCTTGCCGAGGGCTCTCAAAGGGGAGGGTGTGGCGGACAAACTTTCACAAAGAGGGGAGGATTTTAACACTTAGCAAATGATTTTGGATGAAGAATTTCATCAACAAAGGGGGTATTTATAGGTCAAGAAATGGCCAACCAACGCCAAGATTCATCCAAGTGTTAGGCAAGTGTAGGGCTAGATTAAGCCATGTGCACCTTATCCATCTACCACACCAACTTGCACAAAATATCCTACCTAACCCATTGCCCAATTCGGCCCAACTTACCGCCTAATCTCACGCCCAATGCAGGTGACACTTGTCACCCTCCCGTTGGTCCAAAATGTTTCGTCTCTCGAAAAAATCCGTAAAAATTAGAAATGACATAGCTGGAATTTTCCCTTCGCAAGTCTTGTAAAACGTTTCGTCGAAAAACGATTCCTTTCGGCACTTGTGCCCAAATTTTCGAACCTTGCCAACTTTAAGGCTTAAATTTTATACGTACGCCCTCACGTACATACTCTGGAAATACGGGGTATAACATTCTCCCCTCCTTAGAAACATTCGTCCCGAATGTTCCTTCTCAAGACGGATAACCATAAAGTTCTTCTTAACTTAAACAAGTTTCCAATGCCACACATGGCCACAAAGTAACACACGTTCTCTTCCTTCCTTACTCGTCGTGCCCTTCTCGAACACTTGAACTCTTCTAGTATAATGCACCACACTTCGCCATTGCTTCGCTTCCCAAAACTTTGGAGTCACCACCTCCAAACTTGGTCATCTTACTATCCTCAATCTCCTTAAGGCCATTCCTGCCTTCACGATCCGCTCGTCGAACACATCCACGAACTCATACGATGGTCATCTAAACTGGGCCTAGCACCCTCGTGACTTACCACCGGGCGACCACCCAGAGCCGACCCCACTCGAAACAGGCCGCGGGTTGGCCCGCGACATGGCCCCAACCCGACCCACTTAACGCATCAAGCTCTTGTTTCCCGATCCGGAACAATCTTACCTATACAGGTCATGAAAGCTACCACTTCCACTTTGTCACGACCCGAACCCGGGCCCGTGACTGGTGCCTTACCCGGGCACCCAAGTAGTCATACATCAGAGAAAATCAGCGGAACATAAAAACAAGACATGAAGCAAGACATATTATATATATAACAAAGCAACCAAAACAGCTTGCCTTCAGATATAATTACATAAAACCCAACAGCTTTAATCCTTTTTACAACTCGCCCACAACAGCTTCTGCACTTAAGATTTACAACAACTATGATGGACAGAGCTCGCCATACCCCAATGTACAAGAACCTACAACTCAGTGGAACACATACCAAAAGATAAGCCTCCAAGGAACGGAGCTTCCCAATACGCAAAGCGTGATCCTAAAAGCGGATCGACATAACGATTTCTACCGCAGATTAACGCAAATTTCGGCGAGGTCAAGACAACAGTACCAAGTATGTGAAATCAAAATATCTGCTTGAATCATAATGCCATATAAAGCAGAGACATGTATGATAACCAAAATACAGTACGTAACATAAAAGAAGTCAAGTCAGGGACTCACGCCCTCAAAGTCATCACTCAAATATAACTATGGGTCTCACGCCCACAACATCAATCATGTTCGCATCATGGCCGCATGCCCCGACTCAGACGGCAGACATGTCCATGATGCAACAATAATAACAATGCCGCACGCCACATGCCCCTGACTCGTGACGGCAGACATGCCCATGAAACATCAACAACAATATACCGGTGATCAACCCCGCCGCACGCCACATGCCCCTAATTCTTCATCGCAGACACGCCCATGTAACAATAGTAACCATATATCGGTAATCAACCTCGCTGCATGGCCACATGCCCCGAATTCTTCATCTGCAGACATGTCCATGTAACCACCATAACAATATATCACACAACCGTGCTATCACAAGCAAGCTCAAGCAAATTACCATACTTCTAGACTTTCATAAAAGATCCACTCTTTCTCAAGAAGTCACTGATATCAATACTCGCACAACAAAGGCTATCACAACAAGCATAAAGAAGTTACACAACAACAAGCATAGGCAAGTTATACACAACTCAAGGTACTTCCATTTTATATCAAAGTCCGGGTTTTAACCCTAAAGTACTACGTACGTTAACTTCCTGTTAAAGAGGTCTATTCCTTCTATAAAAGTCACCCGATACCCGTAGTATAAAAATAGAGTGACTTACATCTTTTAAGTAAACCAAAACACTTCTCCTTTTAAAGTCAAGTTACCACATTAAAACCAATGATAAAACCCTTCTTTTGTTTTCATAAAGTCGTTATAACCAACTTCCCATAAAGCTGTTATAACACTTTATGTTTTCAACCATTTTAAGACAACACAATGCCTTTCTTTCCCCTAAAGTTCCAGTTTGCCTAATTTCAATTACGCAAGTCTCTTTTTAGAAAAGTTTTATCGTTCAATGTCTTAATCCCTTTTTAAAACAAATGAGTAACATATGCCATAAAGTAGTAGGTTATTCCTGTTCATAATCAATCTTATTAAGCAGCCATGATCTAGAAAATGTAATATCATTTTGTCTCATCTTAGCTTCTATGCAGATGGAGGTTTCTACTGGTTTTAATGTAATGCTTCATTGTTCAATACATTTTCCTTTATTAGCGCTGCAGTGGTCTGTTGATACACATTCTGATTTCCGAAATCAGTAAACATAATTCCTTTTAAAAACCCAAGTACTCATTACTCACGAATGAGGTTTCACACAAAACTCATTTTAATTCACTTAAGTTAAGTCTCTTATCTTATAAGATTAAGTCTCTTAACTTCTAACATCAGTAAACCATTTTCTTTACCTCTCTTAAGACGTTATACCTAACTCCCCATAAAGCTAGTATAACTCTTTTTAAAACCTTTAAAACCAAGTGTTACTCTTCTTTAAAAATGGTTTCTTAGCATTTGAAATACATTCAAGGTTCTTATTATTCAGCTTAAGTCAAAGACATTGCCGCATAACCACGCTCAATTAGCACACGACGCTCACCGCATTATATATTATTCAGCTTAAGTCAAAAGACATTGTCGCACTATATATATCTTCCTTTAAAATATCATGCTCAAGAGTATAGAAGAATCACATACCTCGCGACGATTATCGACTATAAGCAAAACGCCTCCTGCTATAACCCGCTAGCCTTGTCCACCTTCTAAGTAGCCCATGCTACTTGCGTAACATCAACCAATATAGGTTATCACCATCAGAATACGGTCCTATGTAAGTACGCTTTAATATTCTACTTATAAATTCGTGCTTAAGTCCAAAGACATTGCCACAAGACTATGTTCATTCTATATATAGTATACTTTAACTATATATTCCAACAACATGTAATTTCCAATTACCATAGAAGAGAGTATTTACCTCGGAAGCCCAAAAATTATCCAAGTTTAACGTCGCTCCCGAGCAACGCTTAGCTCCTACTCCGAGTGCGCCACTCCGCTCCCAACAACCCGAAGCAGTTCTACGCAACTTCTACTTAACACTTCAACCGACTATGAAGGTTTTCCTTAGTGGTTTCATTTAGTGGCTAAAGGAAGTATAATAGTATTTTTCTCGGCTTTTGTACAAATGTAACCTCGGGAATACTACAAGGTATTTGGGCCAAGGTATTTGGGCATAATAACAATACTAGGAGAGTATTTCTATACCACAACAAGGGGTATTTATACGAGACAACAAGGCTGTGGTACTCTCACCAAGCTTCTCACAAGTGGGACTTTTTGGACGAGATACTACACTCGGGGAGGAAGAGAGCTTTCAAGACTTAGAAAGATTTTTGACGAAGGTCTTCCAAAGTGTGGGTATTTATAGGTCAAGAAATGGCCAACCAATGGCCAAGATTCACCCAAGTGTTAGGCAAGTGTGGCTAGGATTCCACCATGTGTACCTTATCCATCTACCACACAACTTGCACAAAATATCCTACCTACTACACAAGACCCAATCGCCAAGCATTACCGCCACCCTTCCAATGCGAGGGTGACACTTGTCACCCTCCCGCTGGTCCAAAATGTTTCGCCTCTAAAAACTCCGTAAAATTAGAAATGACATAGCCGAATTTTACCTACGAAAGTTGTGGAAACGCTTTAAAAACGACTCCAATCGGGTGTTGTGTACAAATTTCAAACTAGCCCACCTTTAGGCTTAAATTATTATACGCACGCCTCACGCATATACTGAAATACGGGTATAACATTCTCCTCCTTAGAAACATTCGTCCCGAATGTTCCTTCTCAAGGCGGATAAAGATGAAGTTCTTCTAACAAGTTTCCACTGCCACACATGGCCACAAATATAACACACGTTCTCTTCCTTCCTTACTCGTCGTGCCCTCCTCGAACACTTGAACTCTTCTAGTATACGCACCATACTTCACCATCGCTGGGCTTCAAAACTTGAGTCACCACCTCCAAACTTGGTCATCTACTAGCCTCAATCTTCCTTAAGGCCATTCCCGCCTTCACGACCGCTCGTCGAACATATCCACGAACTCATACGATGGTTACCAAAACTGGGCCTAGCACCCTCGTGACCCTACCACCGCGTGACCACCCAGAGCTGACCCTACCACGAACAGTCGCGGTTGGCCCGCAACATGGCCCCAACCCGACCCACAAACGCATCAAGCTCTTGTTCCCGATCCGAACAATCTTACCTATACAGCCGCGAAAGCTACCACTTCCATTACACCACCCAGCTTACGCTTACACTAACTGTGTTTCTAAATCACATTTAAGCACAAAGCTATCCGCATAGCATACAATAAGATCATCATAACAAGCATACAAAACTCTGAGGGTTAAGGATATACCGAATCTACCGCTTTCTCTAATCATAGGCCCACTCGCAGGCGCATAGTCAGGGCGCGGCGAACCAGCCATCGATCCCGGCGTCGAGTCGTAACATCCGTGCTACCCTTGGTCGGACAGCTTCGCAAATGGCCCCCGCCGCCGCAAAATAACAAGCTCCTTGGCACCACGACACTCCCCAAAATGCGGTCTACCACATCGACCACACCGGCAGGGCGACCGCACCGCCAACACCCTTACTCCCGAAACTCAACCTACGGAGCTCGACCGCTTCCCGAATACTCGATGCCTCGGTTGTGGAGGACCACTCGTGACCGGGCGGAGGTACAAAACTAGTTCGCCGAGGCGGTCCGCTCGAAAGTCACCAGCGACCTCGTTGTTCGCCTCTTCGCTGATTCGTCATTCCGCCGATTTCTCCGCCTCACCTCCAAGTGCATAAGCTCGCACGCGGCAATGTCCATGCCCACAAGAGCTACACCAACAACTTTCTCGTAGGTAATCATCGAGCCTCAGAATATATCGTGCACTCGATCCTCCATACTAGCTACTAACGCGGACGCATCGCCAATGAGTCGAACTCACATTGTACTCCCAACCGCACGCCTGCTTCGCCAACACCAAAATTGCTTACCAGCCCCGCCATCCGCGAGGCAAGAAGTGTGCAAGAAACGCCTGAGAACTCGCCCCATATAGCCTAAGGCATTCTCTCCCGACAGCTCCCACGATCAAACCGGGCCGATCATGTATCACGCAAATGACGCGAACCTAGACCACCGACTCGGTCTCCGATGCCTCGATCACTCATGATCCGTCAGAATCGCTTGATGAACTCCTCGCGATCATCCTCGTGCCTCGACCAGAACTCGCGCGGCTACAACTCGTAAAGTCCTCGTAGCCTCAAACTATCCGATCTAAGTGAACCATCTACGCATCGAACCGGGCCTGGCCCAGCCTTTCTCATGTTCGCCACGATCCCGCCAAGAATCGCTATCTTTGTACCCCAACCTCTCGCCTCTGTGCCGCGGACCAAGCGTGCAGTATCGTGGTCTCATCACCACCGCCGCGCCTAAATCACTGGGCCGGGCGGCGCCGCAAAACCCGCCGTCAAGCACTGCTCGTAATGACCGGCTCGCGCTGCATTCTCTCAGATTCACTAGCAGCCTCCTACCGCTTTTCCCACTGGCCCGGTTTTACGCGAGGCATAATCGAGAAAGGAAAGGAATACGCTGAGGGTCCAACTTATCACACGCCTCTAAGGCACGATCTCGTAATGAGAAGAATGGAAATCAATCCTAAATGTCCTATAGCCTCCTCGACATAGATGTGGTGCACAACACACCGATAATCAAGACTTACTAGACACTTGCTCAGACACTTTCCGAGGATTAATCGCTCGATACCACTTTGTCACGACCCGAACCAAGCTCGTGATCGTGCCTTACCCGCACCCAAGTAGTCATACATCGTAGAAAATCAATGAACATAAAAACAAGACATAAGCAAGACATATTATATATATAAACAAAGCAACCAAAATAGCTTGCCTCAGATATAATTACATAAAAACCCAACAGCTTTAATCTTTTACAACCCTCGCCCACAGCTTCTATGCACTTAAGATTTACAATAACTATGACGGACAGTGCCCCGCCATACCCCGAATGTACAAGAACCTACAACTCAGTGGAACACATACCAAAAGATAAGCCTCAAGGAACTGAGCTTCACAATACAAAGCGTGATCCTAAAAGCTGAATCGACAACCAATGTACTTCTACCGCAGATGAACGCATCCCCAAGCGAGGTCAAGACAACAGTACCAAGTATGTGAAATCAAAATATCGCAGCTGAATCATAACAAACCATATAAAGCAGAGACATGTATGATAACCAAAATACAAGACGTAACATAAAAGAAGTCGTGACTCACGCCTCAAAGTCATCACTAAATATAACTATGGGTCTCACGCCCACAACATCAATCATGTTCGCATCACGCCGCATGCCCCTAACTGCAGACGGCAGACATGTCCATGATGCAACAATAATAACAATGGCGCATGGCCACATGCCCCCGGAATTCTGCATCGGTGTAGACATGCCCATGACACATCAACAACAATATACTGGGTGATCAACCCTGCCGCATGGCCACATGCCCCCGGAAGTCTTCATCGCAGACACGCCCATGTAACAATAGTAACCATATATCGGGTAATCAACCCTGTTGCATGGCCACATGCCCCCGGAATTCTTCATCGGTGTAGACATGTCCATGTAACCACCATAACAATATATCACACAACCAGGCTATCACAAGCAAGCTCAAGCAAATTACCATACTTCTAGACTTTCATAAAAAGATCCACTCTTTCTCAAGAAGTCACCTGATATCAATACTTGCACAACAAAGGCTATCACAACAAGCATAGGCGAGTTACACAACAACAAGCATAGGCAAGTTATATGTCACGACCCATTCCGGGGCCCGTGACTGGTGCCTTACCGGGGCACCCAAGTAGTCATACATCAGAGTAATCAGCGGAATATATAAAACAAGACATGAAACAGTTTATAAAATAAGACACAGTTTATGTGAACAAACGTCGCCTTTCGGCATATATATATAAACAAGGTTTAGCAGTTACATCCGACACTGTACAACATGGCTACAGACCTCTAAGGAAATATACAACTATGGCGACAGTGGCCTCGCCATACCCCGACTGCATAAAACTATCTACAATACAGGAGATCATACCAAAAGTAGAGCCTCCTAGAAGATGGAGCTCCCGACACCAATGCAAAGAGATCCTAAGGATTCGATCTAGCACTGCCGCTCTTACCTGCGGTATGAACGCAGCTTCGGGCGAGGTCACATAACAGTACTAAGTATGTGAAATCAGAAGTACTTAAATGAAAACATATCATTTTTAAAACCGCCACAAATATGTGAAACAACCAAGGAAACCGCATAGTGTCACATCACAAACAAGAGCAACAATAGGTAAATCAAACTGTAATAGGCATTGTCTAGGCTGCGAATGATCGAAACAGGGCCACTCGCCCACATCATCATTCTGCAAGCCTAATCCTGGACTCCCGGAGTCCGCATAGGCCACTCACATGGGCCCGCATGAGGTATAACCCCGCATCGAGGGTAGCTAGTCCTGCATCGCCCCGACTCGCTGTCCGCACGGCCACATGCACCGCATGAGGCATAACCCCGCATACTAACCTCGAACTCGTAGCTCCGCATAGGCCCCCGACCCGCATGAGGTATTCTCGAATCATGGTCCTGCATCACCGAGTCTACCCCGCATCGGAAGCGCTTAACCCCTGTGATCATCTCAAGAGGTGTTGATATAAGATTAACACAACAGCTTTATAGTTCAAACAACATAAGCATAAGTAAGACTGACCTCTTTACACAAACGTTACAAGATACTAACACATAGGGTCACAATATGTCTACTCACCAAAACCATCTTATTATACCTTTCAGAAATCAATACAAGTCTTTTATAAAACACATAAGTAAACTGTTCTTTTTATAAAACTTAAGCCGTTATAATGAATCTCCCATAAAGCTAGTATAACCCTTAAGCTTCGTGTTTTAAAACAACTATTCTTCTTCTTTCAAAACTGTGTTATAATTCCTTTGAAAGACTTTTTAAGATCTTTATTATTCAAAGCTAAGTCGCAAGACATTGCCGTAAGTATTATTCAGCTTAAGTCGAAAGACATTGCCGTAGTTATTATTCAGCTAACACATGTACGCCTACCGCACTATATATATATTTAAAATATCATGCTTTAGGAAGTTAATCACATACCTTCTCGAAAACCTCCGCCAAGTTGAATATGTCGCGCAGAGAATCAGCCTATAATAGTCACGACATCTATCAAAGTCTAGACTACTCAAGGTCATTCTAAACAGAGGTTCACAATTCTACTGAAAGTCGGGCAAAGACAACCCTACCCATGAGCTATATGAGTTCATCAGTGAAAACAAATTCTATGTGAGTACCAATTATTCTTCTTTAAACCCTTCTACTGTGATAATAGCTCAATTCTATTTTGTAATATTCTTCTAAGTATTTAATACTTATTCTTATACTTCTTCAGTATGCATTCTCTATTACAAAAGAGGGTTAGGATTATTTACCTCGGTAAGCCTAATAATATCCTAGATAAAGTCGCGCCTGAGCAAGGTTTAGCTCCTAAGTTGTACGCCCAGAGTCTAAGAAACCTTAGAAGTTCTTCACAACTTCTACTAAGGACTAAGGGATTTGGGCTAGAGTATTTTGGGCATTATAACAATACTAGAAGGCAACTTTTCTACCAAGGAGTGGGTAGGTTTTGGCTAGGCTAGGGGCCTCGCCAAACCACTTAGGCTAGAGTGGTATTCGCCAAGGGCCTTCACAAGTGGAGGGGAGGTGTTTGGACTAAAAGGCTACAAAGGGAGAGGAGAGGATTTTTAGACTTGAAGCTTTTGTGGATGAAGAACTCTTCATCACAAGAGGGTATTTATAGGTCAAGGGATGGCCAACCAATGGCCAAGATTATGCCATGTGCAAGGCAAGTGTAGGGTGAGGATTTAGGCAAGTGTCCTTGGCCAACTTGCACACAAAATATCCTACCAACTCCAAGACAAAATAAGCCAACCCAATCGGCCCTATTGCCGTGTCAAGTCCACCAATTGGAGGGTGCCAAGTGTCGCCCTCCCGTGGGTCCAAAATGTTTCGCCTCTAAAAATCCGCAAAAATTAGAAATGGCATAGCCGAATTTACCCAACAAAAGTCCGTGGAAACGCTTCGCCTAAAACTATTCGCTTAGTGAGTCAGGCCCAAGAAAACGCTTTGTGCCTAAACTTTAAGGCTAGACTTTTGCACGATTCCCTTACGCATACTGGAAATACGGGGTATAACATTCTCCCCCACTTAGAAACATTCGTCCCGAATGTTCCTTCCCAAGACAGTTAACAATAAGATTCTTCATAACTTAAACAGTTTGCAAAAGCCACACACGGCCACAAAACAACACTTAGGCAAAAACGATAATGAAGATTTACAAGTAGGAAAGTGAATTACCTGGAGGTGTGGGGAATAGGTGAGGATACTTCGCCTCATGTCCTCCCTGGCTTCCCACGCCATCTCCTCCCCGAGCTCGCTCCGCCACAAGACTTTGACGAAGCCACGCCCTTCGTCCGCAGACGCCTAACTCCGACGATCGACTATCGCATGGAATCTCCTCATACGATAACCCCTGGCCACCGACATCGCCAATCGGATGCACTCTAGATGGATCCCCGATACATCTCCTCAACATAGAAACATGAAACACCGATGCATCGCTTCCAGACGGACGGCAGATCCAACTCATAGCAACCTTCCTACCTCGCGACAACTGAACGCCCAATGTACTGGGCCGAAGTTTCCTTCTTCCGAATCTCATCACACCCTTCATGGTGACACCTTTAGAAAACCCAATCATGAACCTCGAACCTGCATGCCGACGACGATGATCTCGTGATACGACTGGCCGACTCGAGTCCAATAGCCGCCTTGATAAGCTTCACCTTATCCATCGTCGCCGCACCAAATCTGGTCCCACTAGCCGCACTCGCCCACATCGAACCAACCTATGGGCGATCCGCACTTCCTCCCATACAAGGCCTCATAAGGCGCCATCCAATACCGAGTGGTAGCTATTATTATACGCGAACTCAACTAGAGGCAAATGATCCTCCCAACTACCATCGGTCAATAACACAGCTCGCAGATATCCTCAAGAGTCCGGATAGTGCGCTCGCTCCGTCTGCTCTGCGGATGAAATGCGCATCGTGCTCACTCAAGGCCCCTAAACTCCTCCGAAGGACCTCCGTGTTAGCCGTAAATCGGGCTCTTCGCTCGATATGATCGAAATAGGACTCCATGCATTCGACGACCTCTGATGTAAAGTCCGCATAATCTCACCAAAAGTCGCCCCGACGGAAGAAAGTGGCTGATTTCGCCACCGCCGACGATAACCCATATAGAATCATGTCTCCTCCGAGTGCGAGGTAATCCCGTGATAAAGTCCATGTTGATTACCTCCCACTTTCGTGTCGGGATCTCAATCGTCAGAATAAAACCACCGTGCCTCCGTGCTCTACCTTCACCGCCGACAACACGCATCGAGCTACGAACTCGCAACGCCCTCTTCAAGCCATCCCACCAATACACAGATCTAAGCGTCGTGGTACATCTTGGTCGACCGACGGATAGAGTAACGCGCGCCGCTGCTTCCCCAAGAACTCACAAGTCCCGAGACATCCGAACACACAACTCGCCAAACCTTAGCACCCCATCGTGCTACTCAAAAGCGACCCTTGCCTCACGAAGAGTCAGACACGATAACGTGTCAAAATCGATCTCGAATCGCTGCTCTTCACCTCCTCGACGATGGAAGACTCGCAACCTCACGAACTCTAACCCCATCGCTATCGTAATCAATCAAACGGACACCAAGGCTCGCTAATCGTGCAAATCACGAACCATGTCCCTTCTCTCTAGCCGCACATCCGATAGGCTCCCATCGACCTACGACTAAGAGCATCCGCCACAACATCGCCTTCCCCGTGGTACAGATATCAACATCGTAATCCTTAAGCAACTCTAACCACCGCCTTCGCCGTGAAGTTCACTCTCTCGTCAAGATATACCGAGGCTCTGTGGTCTCAGTATAAATATCCACGTGAACCCCATACAAATAGTGCCTCCGCATCTTCAAAGCGTGAATCACCGCCGCTACCCAAATCACGCGGGTAGTTCCTCTCGTGTTTCTTAAGCCGCTGACGCTGACGCTTATAACTCGCTCGCCGCATTAACACACATCCCAACCCGATGCCCGACGATCACAATACACCACGAAACCATCCGACCTCGTGAAGAGTAAGAACGGGGCTGCCGCCTCTCTTTCAAGAATCGGAAACCCCGCCACAAGCATCACCATCAAACTTGGCCGCTCGAGTCACCTAGTCAATGGTGCGTAGATAGAAGCAAACTTCTCCACGAACCGCCGATAATATCCTCGCAAGGCCCGTAAAATCGCGAACCTCTGCTTGAGTAGTAGGTCAGGCCAAGTCCTCGATCGCTTCGATCTTGGCCAGATCCACTCAATACCATCACCCGACAATATGTCCAAGAAACGCCATCAAGTCAACCAAAACTCACATTTGGAAAACTTGGCGCATAACCGCCTGGTCTCGAGAATCACAAGATACCTCAAATGCCCGCATGCTCCGCTCGAGCGAATAAACCAAGATATCATCAATGAACACTATCACAAACGTGTCCAAAATGGTTTGAACACTTGTTCATCAAATCCATGAATACCGAGCATTGGTCAACCCAAAAGACATGACTCAACTCATAATGCCTGCATCGTCCGAATGCGCATTCTAGGGACATCCACCTCTCTCGACTGCACTGATGATAGCCCGACCGTAGATCAATCTCGAGAAACACCTCGCGCTCGCAATCGTCGAACAAATCATCAATCCCGGGAAGGGTATCTCGTTTAATGGTCACCTTGTTCACCGTCAGAAGTCAACACATGCGCAGCTGGCCCCGCCCTTCTTCTTCACGAACACACGGCGCTTCTGCGAGAAACACTAGGTCCGATAAAACCTTTCTCCAAAGAAATCTCTCACCGTCCTTCACTTCTCAACTCGGCAGTGCCATTCTCGTATGGCGGAATGGAAATAGGCCGAGTGTCCGCAACACATCTATACAAAACTCGATCTCCTCTCGTGAGGGATACCCGGAGGTCGCCCTGAAACACGCTCTGGGAACTCTCACCACCGAATCGACGGAAAATCTGGTACCGCAGCCTTCAGATCAAACACCCGAACGAGATGGTAGATATACCCTTCTCGCACCATCTTCCTAGCCTCGAGGTAGGAAATAAACCTACCTCTACGATACCGTGCTCCTCCCACTCAACAACCGGCCCTCAGAAACCGGAACCGCATTACCTCTCTCTCAGCCTACATTGGCGTAGCAAGAAGTTAGCCAATCCATCCCCATAATCACGCAAGTCAATCATCTCCAACTCTATCAAGTCGGCTAGTGGTCCGACGATCAGAATGGTCACAGACAAGCTCTATATACCCGCCGAGCTACCACCGAATCACCATCGCGCGTAGCTACTCGAAAGGGTCTATGGACTCGTGCTCATCCCTATCCTACTAGCAACAAGGGAGATATATAGATGAGTAGAACTCGGATCTATCAAAGCATACACATCAAACCCGAACCGATAAGGTACTGCGACGACATCGCGAGGCCTCCCGATCCGCTTACCGGACAGCATAAATGCGTTCGAGGACCGCTAGAATCGACCCGAGCCACGACTCGCCGCGACTGGCCGACCCACGAGTACCTCGCCCGGCGAGTAATCAGGAGATGATGAAGCCGCAACGTAACTCGGCGTCGAGCCCTACCACCGCCGCCGCCTGGCCGGATACCGCAGTGACCTCGCTGGCCACAATCGTAATAAGCTCCAAAAGTAGTACCACACTTCCGAATGGATCTACCGACGCCACACCGGGGTGGTCCCGATCGCCGCACTCGCTACTCGACGCCCAAGCCCTGGGCCCGGTCCGCCTAAAACTCGGGCCAGGCCGAGGACGGCAGAGTGCTCGAGCCGGCCGTGGTGCGACCCAGATCGCCGCCGAGGCCGCCACCACGATAACCACCGTAAGACCCTCCCGCCCCGCCTTCTTCTCGCCGCCGTCGCCCACTCGCCGACCGCGCGCCTCGCATCCAAGGGCGGCGCGAGCTCGCACGCGGTAATGTCCATACCCTACAAGAGAAACACCCGCATACGACTCGCCATGTAATCATCTAGCCCGGTGACGTAGCGTGCACCCTATCCTCCATATTCGCTACCAATGCCGGAACATATCGAGCCAACGAATCAAACTCAACGCTGTACTTCCCTAACGGCGGCCCTCTCGCCAAAGATCAAGAATCTATCGCCCGCGCCTCCTCATCCGCGAGGCAAGAAATGAGTGAGAAAGGCCTCAAAACTCGCCCCATACCGCTGGAGTGCATGCTTCCCGAAAGCTCCCATGAATCAAACCACCGATCGCGTATCACGCACCGATGCGAACCGGGCGTCACAGACTGCCTCGAGGCCTTGATCACCCTCATGATCCTTCAGAGCCGACGGATGAACTCCGCGATCATCCTCCCGCCACCAGAAACTCGCGGCTACAACTCAAGAAATCTCGTAGCCTCGCACTATTCGCTTCGGTGCACCACGCGCGATCGAGCCGAGTTGAACTGAATCGCCAGATTCAGCCTTTCTCTCAGACCGCCACAACTCTAGCCAATAGCCGGGCTATCTCTCAGAGCCCCAACCTCCGCCCCAGCCGCGGGATGAGGTGTGGTATGTGGTCTCTCGCTGGGCCGGCGGCGCCATAGAACTCGCTGCCTCGTATAGACTGGCCTCGAGCCCTCGTGACTCGGGTGTCTCGCTAGCAGCCTCCTCGGCCGCTTTGCCCTTCTCGGGCCCGGTTGCCTTACGCGAGGCATAATCATATGTAAGAGGAATACGTTAGAGGGGTCCAATTTTTAACACAGCTCTAAAGCACGATCTCAGAGTAAGAAGAGTGGAAACCAATCCTAAATATCCTATAGCCTCCTGATTATTGGTGTGGTGCACAACACACCGATAATCAAGACTCTACTAGATACGGTCTCAGACACTTTCCGAGGATTAATCGCTCGATACCACTTTTGTCACGACTCCATTCCGGCCCGTGGATCGTGCCTTACCGGCACCCAAGTAGTCATACATCGTAGTAATCAGAATATATAAAACAAGACATGAAACAGCTTTATAAAATAAGACACGCTTTATGTGAATAAACGTCGCTTTTCGCATATATATATAAACAAAGTTTAGCTACATCCGACATCGCATAAATACGGCTGCACTTCTAAGGAAATATACAACTATGGCAGACAGGTTCCCGCCATACCCCGATCAGATAAAACTATCTACAATACAGGAGATCATACCAAAAAGTAGAGCCTCCTATAAGATGGAGCTCCCGACACCAATGCAAAGAGATCCTAAGGATTCGGATCTAGCACTGCTGCTCTTACCATGCGGTATGAACGCAGCCCTCAAGGAGGTCGATAACAGTACTAAGTATGTGAAATCAGAAAGTACTTAAATGAAAACATATCATTTTTAAAACCAGTTTACAAATATGTGTGAAACAACCATGAAACCGCATATAGTGCCACATCACAAACAAGAGCAACAATAGGTAAATCGTAATAGGTCTTGTCTAGGCCGCGAATGATCAAACAGGCCACTCGCCCACATCATCATTCTCGCAAGCCTAACTCGACTCGAGTCCGCATAGGCCACTCACGGGCCCGCATGAGGTATAACCCCGCATCGAGGGTAGCTACTCTCGGCATCGCCCCGACTCGTTGTCCGCATGGCCACATAGACCGCATGAGGCATAACCCCGCATACTAACTCGAATTCTCGTAGCTCCGCATAGGCCCCCGACCCGCATGAGGTATTCTCGAATCACGGTCCTGCATCACCGAGTCTACCCCGCATCGGAGGCGCCTTAACCCCTGTGATCATCTCAAGAGGTAAGTGATATAGTACTAACACAACAAATTATAGTTCAAACAACATAAGCATAAGTAAGACCGACTTCTTTACACAAACGTTACAAGATACTAACACATAGGGTCACAATATGTCTACTCACCAAAACCATCTTATTATACCTTTCAGAAATCAATACAAGTCTTTTATAAAACACATAAGTAAATCTGCCTTTTATAAAACTTAAGCCGTTATAATGAACTTCCCATAAAGCTAGTATAACCCTTAAGCTTCGTGTTTTAAAAACAACTATTCTTCTTCTTTCAAAATCGTGTTATAATTCCTTTGAAAGACTTTTAAGATCTTTATTATTCAGCTTAAGTCGCAAGACATTGCCGTAAGTATTATTCAGCTTAAGTCGAAAGACATTGCCGTAGTTATTATTCGCTAACACATGTACGCTCACCGCATTATATATATATTTAAAATATCATGCTTTAGGAAGAATCACATACCTTCTACGTAAAACCTCCGCCAAGTTGAATATGTCGCGCAGAGAATCAAATTTCATAATAGTCACGCATATCTATCAAAGTCTAGACTACTCAAGGTCATTCTAAACAGAGGGTTCACAATTCTACTGAAAGTCGGGCAAGACAACCCTACCCATGAGCTATATGAGTTCATCAGAAAACAAATTCATGTGAGTACAGCTCAATTATTCTTCTTTAAACCCTTCTACCGTGATAATACCAATTCTATTCTGTAATATTCTTCTAAGTATTTAATACTTATTCTTATACTTCTTCAAGATGCATTCTCTAATACAAAAGAGGGTTAGGATTATTTACCCTGTAAGCCCAATAATATCCTAGATAAAGTCGCACCGAGCAAGGTTTAGCTCCTAAGTTGTACGCTCCAGAGTCTAAGAAACCTTAGAAGTTCTTCACAACTTCTACTAAGGACTATGGATTTGGGCTAGAGTATTTTGGGCATTATAACAATACTAGAAGGCAACTTTTCTACCAGGGGAGGGGGGTAGGTTTTGGCTAGGCAGTGGCCTCGCCAAACCACTTAGGCTAGAGGGGGTATTCGCCAAGGGCCTTCACAAGAGGAGGGAGGTGTTTGGACTAAAAGGCTACAAAGGGAGAGGAGAGGATTTTTAGACTTGGAAGCTTTTGTGGATGAAGAACTCTTCATCACAAGAGGGGTATTTATAGGTCAAGGGATGGCCAACCAATGGCCAAGATTATGCCATGTGCAAGGCAAGTGTAGGGTGAGGATTTAGGCAAGTGTCCTTGGCCAACTTGCACACAAAATATCCTACCAACTCCAAGACAAAATAAGCCAACCCAATCGGCCCTATTGCCGTGTCAAGTCCACCAATTGGAGGGTGCCAAGTGTCGCCCTCCCGTTGGTCCAAAATGTTTCGCCTCTGAAAAATCCGCAAAATTAGAAATGGCATAGCCGAATTTACCCAACAAAAGTCGTGGAAACGCTTCCTGAAACTATTCGCTTAGCGAGTCAGGCCCAAGAAAACGCTTGTGCCTAAACTTTAAGGCTAGACTTTTGTACGTATTCCCTTACGTACATACTCTGGAAATACGGGGTATAACATTATACACAAATCAAGGTACTTCCATTTTATATCAAAGTCCGGGTTTTAACCCTAAAGTACTACGTACGTTAACTTCCTGTTAAAGAGGTCTATTCCTTCTATAAAAGTCACCCGATACCCGTAGTATAAAAATAGAGTGACTTACATCTTTTAAGTAAACCAAAACACTTCTCCTTTTAAAGTCAAGTTACCACATTAAAACCAATGATAAAACCCTTCTTTTGTTTTCATAAAGTCGTTATAACCAACTTCCCATAAAGCTGTTATAACACTTTATGTTTTCAACCATTTTAAGACAACACAATGCCTTTCTTTCCCCTAAAGTTCCAGTTTGCCTAATTTCAATTACGCAAGTCTCTTTTTAGAAAAGTTTTATCGTTCAATGTCTTAATCCTTTTAAAACAAATGAGTAACATATGCCATAAAGTAGTAGGTTATTCCTGTTCATAATCAATCTTATTAAGCAGCCATGATCTAGAAAATGTAATATCATTTTGTCTCATCTTAGCTTCTATGCAGATGGAGGTTTCTACTGGTTTTAATGTAATGCTTCATTGTTCAATACATTTTCCTTTATTAGCGCTGCAGTGGTCTGTTGATACACATTGATTTCCGAAATCAGTAAACATAATTCCTTTTAAAACCCAAGTACTATTACTCACGAATGAGGTTTCACACAAAACTCATTTTAATTCACTTAAGTTAAGTCTCTTATCTTATAAGATTAAGTCTCTTAACTTCTAACATCAGTAAACCATTTTCTTTACCTCTCTTAAGACGTTATACCTAACTCCCCATAAAGCTAGTATAACTCTTTTTAAAACCTTTAAAACCAAGTGTTACTCTTCTTTTAAAAATGGTTTCTTAGCATTTGAAATACATTCAAGGTTCTTATTATTCAGGCTTAAGTCAAAGACATTGCTGCATAACCACGCTCAATTAGCACACGACGCCTACCGTGACTATATATTATTCAGCTTAAGTCAAAAGACATTGCCGCATTTATATATATCTTCCTTTAAAATATCATGCTCAAGAGTATAGGAAGAATCACATACCTCGCGACGATTATCGACTATAAGCAAAACGCCTCTGCTATAACCCGCTAGCCTTGTCCACCTTCTAAGTAGCCCATGCTACTGCGTAACATCAACCAATATAGGTTATCACCATCAGAATACGGTCCTCTGTAAGTACAGTTTAATCTTCTACTTATAAATTCAGGCTTAAGTCCAAAGACATTGCCACAAGACTATGTTCAGTTCTATATATAGTATACTTTAACTATATATTCCAACAACATGTAATTTCCAATTACCATAGAAGGACAGTAGTATTTACCTCGGTAAGCCCAAAAATTATCCAAGTTTAATGTCGCTCCTGAGCAACGTTTAGCTCCTACTCCGAGTACTACACAAGACCCAATCGGCCAAGCATTACCGCCCACCCCTTCCAATGTGAGGGTGACACTTGTCACCCTCCCGTTGGTCCAAAATGTTTCGTCTCTCGGAAAAATCCGTAAAAATTAGAAATGACATAGCCGGAATTTTCCCTACGAAAGCTGTGGAAACGTTTCGTTGAAAAACGACTCCAATCGGGTGTTGTGTACAAATTTCGAAACTAGCCCACCTTTAGGCTTAAATTATTATACGTACGCCCTCACGTACATTGTTACACCCCGTGTGTACAGGACGTGTTTTAAGAACGTACGTAAGAACTCACATTTTTAAGATTTTGAGACTTGTAAAAATTTATCGGAAATTTTGGGAATTGTCGGAAAATGAATTATTATGACGAATGGGAGGGCGACACGTGTCACCCCCCCTTAGTATTCCTTGGTCGAATTGGGCATGTCCCTAATGGTCATTTACCATAAGTCTTGGATGAACAAGTCTTGCCATGTAGTGAGCTTGACAATATTGACCAAGTCAATGGGTCCACTTTAGTCTTGATATTTGTTAAGACCTCATCCAAGCCTCACATTTGTATGAATCTTGACCCTCCATGTCCCTTTATAATACTAGTAGTAGTAGCAAGACTTTGTCCAAACACTTAGAAATAAATTACAACACTTAGAGAAGGGGGGAAGCTCTCGGCTTTAGTAAGCTCAAGGAGGAAAAGTTTTCGTTGATTGTTCTTTAAGCTCCAAACTTTAACCCAAGGTTCATGAGTGTTATGTAAGTGTATCTCAATAGAAAAATTCCGGAAAAAGATAGTTTTCGGGTTAGTCGCAAAGTAAAAACCTAATGGTCTTTCTAGGTTTTGGATTGGAAGTTGAAGGAAAGTTGTTGGTGTTGTTCTAAGGGTCTCAACAAGCGGATTGAAGTGTCTTGAAGAGGTTCTAAACTACTAAGGAGCGACTTCGGATTTGGAAGTTAGATTGAGATTCGTGGAGGTATAATCTTGTTCTCTTTAAGTGTTACAAGATTATGTATTTGTTGTTAGCCTTACATTTTACTAGCATGAAGTATATGTGTTGAAGTTTTATAAGTATTATGGATTGTAGTAGCCTAAATCCGAAATGACATGTAAGCCATGATTAAGTTGGATTATAATTTAATCGTTGTTAGAATCGTCGCATGTAATTGACTTATAGATTATGGTTGTTTTAATCAAATGCGACTTGATATCATGTGAGGCTACCAATTTGGATTGAAATGGAAATTGGATAAGAATTGGTATTGTTGTATTCATTATGGCCGAAAATTGGACTAGTAGTTTGTTATTCATTTGTCTTGGACTACCGTCTATATTGTGGTGAGCCAATTGGGGCTGTATGGTTATTTATTTGTATTGTACTACCTTATAGATTGTGTGAGCCAATTGGGGCTGTTTGGTTATTGTATTCGACCTTGAAAAAGGTGGCAAAGTTAGTAGAAACAAAGGAGGTGCTGTCCGATTTTCCGTAGAATTTAGTGACTTGGCACTTAGGATATTCTACGTTTAAAGTAAGAGGTTAATGGACGACAGGCCATGATAGGTTGAAGTACTAAGTATAGCGTATCCTACTTGAAGAATGGAATAGCTCAAGGTTGAAGTACTTTGGAGCATTTTGCTACTTGTCGACAATTGTCGCGAGGTATGTGAACCTCTACTTTCTTTGGCATGATCCTACGTATGAAATATCCATGTGATAGTATTTCAAGATTCCTTCTACTCTTAGAAGTTAAGAAGTATTTACATTGTTGAATCTAAGTTAAGAGTATGTTTAAATTGTCCTAAGTCCTTACTAGGTCTTATGGGAGACGTTGGTAAGAATGGTTAGGAAATTATGAGATTTGATTTAAAGGCTATGTGTCTTGATTTGTTTAAAGTAAGTAAGTGGATTTTATGTTCGAAAATAATTAGAATTTATATGTGAAAAGGGGATTGATTTTAAAAGTGAAAGTTATATGGTTTTAAGAGAATAAGTTACTTGGTTTTGGGAAGTGTATGGAACTTGATATTTTTTTGTATAAGTATAAGTAATTGGACTTTAAAGAATGTATGATATAAGGTTTTAAGACTATGAAATTTGGTTGTCTCCTAAGGATTATGAAACTTTATTTTTTCAAGTTGTGGACTTGATTTCTAAGAATATTGATGACATGATTTTAAAGAGTATGTGACTTGAGTTTTAAAAAGACAGAAGTTTTACGATTCTTTTAAGTACGTATGTACGTAGTATGGTTGGGTTTAATTTCCCTAATGTTGCAAGGATTAAGTGCCTTAAGTTCTCTAATATGAAAGAACGTTATAATAGCTTTATGGGAAGTTGTTATGACGACTTAAAAAGAAGTAATAATACGATTTAAAAGGTTATGTAAGGAAATACACCGAGCCTACAAATAGGCCGGATTACGTTATGAAATACACCGAGCCTACAAATAGGCCGGATTACGTTATGAGATACACCGAGCCTACTCATAGGCCGGATTACGCCATATTACCCCGAGCCTACACATAGGCCGGGTTATGTCATCTTACACCGAGCTCCACAGGCGGGCCGGATTATGTTATATGATTCCACAGTACACCGAGCCCCACAGGCGGGCCGGATTATGTTATATGATTCCACAGTACACCGAGCCCCACAGGCGGGCCGGATTATGTTATATGATTCCACAGTACACCGAGCCCCACAGGCGGGCCGGATTATGTTATATGATTCCACAGTACACCGAGCCCCACAGGCGGGCCGGATTATGTCACATGATTCATCAGTACACCGTGTCCCGCAAATGGGCCGGATTATGTTATGTAAGATATGTAAGTTATGTGAAAAATACTGGATTAAACTCTTAAGTAAGTATGTAAGAATATGTTGTTAAATCTTATCGAAAGAAGGAAAGGAACGGTTAATATATGATTGATTTCAGGAGTTAAAATGACATTCTTTTATACATATATGATTTGGTTATTGCATTTTACTGTTCCATACTCTTGACTGTTAGATCGACTTCTGGCCGCTCATGCCCGCAGTGATAGGTACACAGGTGGTGATCCTTGCTCTTAGGATCTCTGCTCGCTTTGGAAAGAAGCCCTTTCACTCCGAGACTTATCTTTTGGTACTGCCCCGAGGCGAGATTCAAGTATATCTGGGTATGGCGGGCCCCGCCCCGCCACGCTTGTTATGTTAAAACTCTAGAGGTCCAGTAGTCACATGTTGTGGGTCGGTTGTAAACGGAAAGGGATGTAACTGCTGTTGTTTATGTATATGTACATGTGTCCAGGGAGGTAGCCTTATCGGCTAACCTGTTGTTTAAATTCTCGTTATTTTATTTTATAAGTTTCATGTATGTTCCGCTGATTATCTCTCGATGTGTTATAAGGGTGCCCTGTGTAGGCACTACCGCGCCCGGTCGGGTCGTGACAAAAGTGGTATCGCAGCGCTTAGTCCTCGAAAAGTGTCTACGCATCGTGTCTAGTAGAGTCTTGATTATCGGTGTGTTGCACCACATCTATAATCGTGAGGCCGCAGGACATTTAGGATTGATTTCCATTCTTCTCACTCGAGATCGTGCGATAGAGCCGTGTGTTGTTAGGTCGCTCTCCCTAACGAGTTATGTTGATTGCCTACGAGAATGGCAAAGCATGACCCGTAGCGACTAAGTGGATTGAGTATCCGTGTTGGTAATGATATTAGTATAGTTGGTATTGTGACATATATCTATACGGAGTTATGTACGAGGTCGACGCTGTTGCCTAGAATGATTTTAGATTACCAGGAATTGGTAAAGACTAACTAGATACCGGGAAGGTATGGAATAGTTAATGAATTTTCGCCAAGGTTTTGTGTTTTATTTTGAGATAATTGGGAAAGGATGAGCTGTCTGATAGGGTAGTGAACCCTTAAGAAGCCATATTAAGGAACCTAACGGAATGTCATGTTAATAGATTAAGCTGTGTAGTAAGCTTAAGAGGATTATACGGATGAGGCCTGTACAGAGTAAGTAATGGTTGTTGTGATCGAGACAACATGATTATGGTTTTGTGAGAAGTTTTTGTACCGCATCGGGGACCGTAAGGTAGGCGTGGAGCATGGGAATCGCGAGCCTAAGAATATTGATTACTGCCGAGACCTTAGGAATATAATGTTTTCTCTGGCAATAAGATTTTAAGTCAGACCAAGGATAAGAGTTAAGTGCGACGTTGAGTCGGGTTGAGGACCTGTTGCGGGTCTCCCCATGGCCTGGAATGGAGTGGGACCAGTTGGTAGTAGTTCCTCTACGTGACAGGGTCACGAGGGCGCAAGGCCAAAGTCTAGTTAGTTGTTTTACGGGTTCGTGGACACGCCCACCGAACCGTGTCGTGAGCCTAAATGGCCAGATATTGTTTTATAGAATGACTCCAAAGATTTGAGGCCGCACTGATATTGAAGTTATGTATGTATGTTAGAAGGAGTTGGAAGTACGAAAGGTAATCTCTTTTGGGCTAATGATGGACGCATGCGTGCGGCGAGGTATTAGGCCATGTGTGGCATTGTTGGTATGTCGGGATTGTGACAGAAACTATGCTCGGTAATTTTAAGTTTGACTCGAAAGAACATTCGAGGACGAATGTTTCTAAGGGGAAGAATGTTACACCCCGTGTACAGGCGTGTTTAAGAACGCACGTAAGAACTCACATTGTTAAGATTTTGAGACTTGTAAAAATTTATCAGAAATTTTGGGAATTGTCGGAAAATGAATTATTATGACGAATGGGAGGGCGACACGTGTCACCCCCCCTTAGTATTCCTTGGTCGAATTGGGCATGTCCCTAATGGTCATTTACCATAAGTCTTGGATTAACAAGTCTTGCCATGTAGTGAGCTTGACAATATTGACCAAGTCAATGGGTCCACTTTAGTCTTGATATTTGTTAAGACCTCATCCAAGCCTCACATTTGTATGAATCTTGACCCTCCATGTCCCTTTATAACACTAGTAGTAGTAGCAAGACTTTGTCCAAACACTTAGAAATAAATTACAACACTTGCAGAGAAGCTTTCGGCTTTAGTAAGCTCAAGGAGGAAAAGTTTTCGTTGATTGTTCTTAAGCTCCAAACTTTAACCCAAGGTTCATGAGTGTTATGTAAGTGTATCTCAATAGAAAATTCTAAAAAGATAGTTTTCTGTTAGTCGCAAAGTAAAAACCTAATGGTCTTTCTAGGTTTTGGATTGGAAGTTGAAGGAAAGTTGTTGGTGTTGTTCTAAGGGTCTCAACAAGCGGATTGAAGTGTCTCAAGAGGTTCTAAACTACTAAGGAGCGACTTGGATTCGGTTAGATTGAGATTCATGGAGGTATAATCTTGTTCTCTTAAGTGTTACAAGATTATGTATTTGTTGTTAGCCTTACATTTTACTAGCATGAAGTATATGTTGAAGTTTTATAAGTATTATGGATTGTAGTAGCCTAAATCCGAAATGACATGTAAGCCATGATTAAGTTGGATTACAATTTAATCGTTGTTAGAATCGTCGCATGTAATTGACTTATAGATTATGGTTGTTTTAATCAAATGCGACTTGATATCATGTGAGGCTACCAATTTGGATTGAAATGGAAATTGGATAAGAATTGGTATTGTTGTATTCATTATGGCCAAAATTGACTAGTAGTTTGTTATTCATTTGTCTCGACTACCGCTATATCAGGTGAGCCAATTGGGGCTGTATGGTTATTTATTTGTATTGTACTACCTTATAGATTGTGTGAGCCAATTGGGGCTGTTTGGTTATTGTATTCGACCTTGAAAAAGGTGGCAAAGTTAGTAGAAACAAAGGAGGTGCTGTCCGATTTTCCGTAGAATTTAGTGACTTGGCACTTAGGATATTCTACGTTTAAAGTAAGAGGTTAATGGACGTATTGTGGCCATGATAGGTTGAAGTACTAAGTATAGCGTATCCTACTTGAAGAATGGAATAGCTCAAGGTTGAAGTACTTTGGAGCATTTTGATACTTGTCGACAATCGTCGCGAGGTATGTGAACCTCTACTTTCTTTGGCATGATCCTACGTATGAAATATCCATGTGATAGTATTTCAAGATTCCTTCTACTCTTAGAAGTTAAGAAGTATTTACATTGTTGAATCTAAGTTAAGAGTATGTTTAAATTGTCCTAAGTCCTTACTAGGTCTTATGGGAGACGTTGGTAAGAATGGTTAGGAAATTATGAGATTTGATTTAAAGGCTATGTGTCTTGATTTGTTTAAAGTAAGTAAGTGGATTTTATGTTCGAAAATAATTAGAATTTATATGTGAAAAGGGGATTGATTTTAAAAGTGAAAGTTATATGGTTTTAAGAGAATAAGTTACTTGGTTTTGGGAAGTGTATGGAACTTGATATTTTTTTGTATAAGTATAAGTAATTGGACTTTAAAGAATGTATGATATAAGGTTTTAAGACTATGAACTTTGGTTGTCTCCTAAGGATTATGAAACTTTATTTTTTCAAGTTGTGGACTTGATTTCTAAGAATATTGATGACATGATTTTAAAGAGTATGTGACTTGAGTTTTAAAAAGACAGAAGTTTTACGATTCTTTTAAGTACGTATGTACGTAGTATGGTTGGGTTTAATTTCCCTAATGTTGCAAGGATTAAGTGCCTTAAGTTCTCTAATATGAAAGAACGTTATAATAGCTTTATGGGAAGTTGTTATGACGACTTAAAAAGAAGTAATAATACGATTTAAAAGGTTATGTAAGGAAATACACCGAGCCTACAAATAGGCCGGATTACGTTATGAAATACACCGAGCCTACAAATAGGCCGGATTACGTTATGAGATACACCGAGCCTACTCATAGGCCGGATTACGCCATATTACCCCGAGCCTACACATAGGCCGGGTTATGTAATCTTACACCGAGCTCCACAGGCGGGCCGGATTATGTTATATGATTCCACAGTACACCGAGCCCCACAGGCGGGCCGGATTATGTTATGTGATACCACAGTACACCGTGCCCCACAGCGGCCGGATTATGTTATATGATTCCACAAGATAATCGAGCCCCACAGGCGGGCCGGATTATGTTATATGATTCCACAGTACACCGAGCCCCACAGGCGGGCCGGATTATGTCACATCATTCATCAGTACACCGTGTCCCGCAAATGGGCCAGATTATGTTATGTAAGATATGTAAGTTATGTGAAAAAGACTGGATTAAACTCTTAAGTAAGTATGTAAGAATATGTTGTTAAATCTTATCGAAAGAAGGAAAGGAACGGTTAATATATGATTGATTTCAGGAGTTAAAATGACATTCTTTTATACGTATATGATTTGGTTATTGCATTTTACTGCTCCATACTGCACTGTTGTAATCGATTTCTTCGGGCCGCGTCATGCCCGCAGGTGATAGGTACACAGGTTGGTGATCCTTGCTCTTAGGATCTCTGTTCAGTTTTTGGAAAGAAGCCCCTTTCACTCCGGAGGCTTATCTTTTGGTACGGTTTTCCCTGAGGCAGTAGATTCAAGTATATTCAGGGGTATGGCGGGGCCCTGTCCCGCCACAGTTGTTATGTTAAAACTCTTAGAGGTCTGTAGTCACATGTTGTGGGTCGGTTGTAAACGGAAAGGGATGTAACTGCTGTTGTTTATGTATATGTACATGTGTCCAGGGAGGTAGCCTTATCGGCTAACCTGTTGTTTAAATTCTCGTTATTTTATTTTATAAGTTTCATGTATGTTCTGCTGATTATCTCTGATGTGTGCTTGTAAGGGTGCCCAGGTAGGGCACCAGTCGCGGCCCGGGGTCGGGTCGTGACATACATACTCTGAAAATACGGGGTATAACATTACACTACCCAAAGAATTTTCCCACCATCACTCCACGTATACTTATACATTCTGACAAAGATCACTTGCAAAATCTTGTACATAGAACACAACATATAATCATTGCATCACGTATGCAAAACTCTAGAGGGTTAAGGATATACCTGTATCTACCGCTTCACTCTAATCATAGGCCCACCGCAGGCGCATAGTAGTAAAGCGATGAACCCGCCATCGATCCGAGGTCGCGCTGCCGCCGCACTCTCCTATAAGCACGCTCTCGTCACATGGCCCCCGACGGCGCAGTGAAATAAGCACCGCAAAAGACGACATTCCCGGGATGACGCTCGCCACATCGCACACCGAGGGGACATGAATCGCCGGCTAGAACTCACGATACATGTGAACTAAGCCACGAGCTCGACCAGCTCCCAAATACCCCGAACGCCCCAAGATCGCGAGGACTACTCATCGCGGAGGTACATAACTAGCCTGTTGTTGAGGCGGTCCGCCTCGAAAGTTACCAAAGGACCCTGCTATCCTGGCCCTCTTCTGCTGATCTCGGTCATTCCGTCGACCTCTCTGTGCCTCACATCCTAGTGCATGAGCCAGACGGGCAATGTCCATGCCCTACAAGAGCTACACCCGCATGCTCTCGCCAAGTAATCATCTAGCCTGGTGACGTAGCGGTGTACTCTGTCCTCTATATCAGCTACTACAGCGGGGACATACCGAGCTAATGAGTCGAACTCCACATTGTACTCTCTAACCGTTCGCCCGTCCTGCCTCAACGTCAAAAATCTGTCGGCCCGAGCCCTCCTCATCTGTGGAGGCAAGAAGTGTGCAAGAAATGCCTTTGAGAACTCGTCCCATATAGCTGGAAGTGCATTCTCTCCCCGACAGCTCCCACGATCAAACCACGATCATGTATCACGCAGCCGATGCGAACCTTGGACCACTGACTCGGTCTCCGATGCCTTGATCACTCTCATGATCCGCTGTAACTTCCGGATGAACTCCTGCGGATCATTGTTATACCCCGTATTTCCAGAGTATGTACGTAAAGGAATACGTACAAAAAGTTTGGTCTTAAAGTTAGGCCTTGGACGATTTTTGGGCACAACTCACAAAGCGAATAGTTTTCCGACGAAACGTTTCCACAGCTTTCGTAGGGTAAATTCCGGCTATGCCATTTCTAATTTTTGCGGATTTTTCCGAGAGACGAAACATTTTGGACCAACGGGAGGGCGACACTTGTCACCCTCCAATTGATGGATGTGAAGCGTTCATATGGCCGATTGGAGTTGCCAACTTGGTCAAGTTGTTGGTAAGATATTTTGTGTGCAAGTTGGCTAGGTACACTTGCCCTAATCTTGACCCTACACTTGCCTTGCACTTGTCTTCATCTTGGCCATTGGTTGGCCATCCCTTGACCTATAAATACCCCTCTTGAGATGAAGAGTTCTTCATCCACAAAAGCTTTCCAAGTCTAAAAATCCTTCCCTCTCCCTTTGTAAGCAATTCGTCCAACACCCCCCCTCCCCTTGAGAAGCTTGGCCGAGGCTACCCCACCCCCTAGCCTAGCCGAAACCTACCCCCCCTCCCTTGGTAGAAAAGTTGCCTTCTAGTATTGTTATAATGCCCAAAATACCCTAGCCCAAATCCCTTTGTACTTAGTAGAAGTTGTGAAGAACTTATAAGGTTTCCTTGGAGCTAACGGAGCGTACAACTTAGGAGCTAAACCTTACTCAGGCGCGACTTTTATCTAGGATATTATTGGGCTTACCGAGGTAAATAAACTTACCCTTCTTTTATAATTAGAGAATATATACTGAAGAAGTATAAGAATAAGTATAAATACTTAGAAGAATATTTCAGAATAGAATTGAACTGTTATCACAGTAGAAGGGTTTAAAAGAAGAATAATTGAATCAGACTGCATAGGATCGTTTTCTGATGAGACTCATATAGCTCACCGGGTAGGGTTGTGCCCGACTTCCCGTAGAATTGTGAACCCGCTTAGAATGACCTTGAGTAGTCTAGACTTTGATAGATGTCGTGACTATTATAGGCTGATTCTCTCATACGACATATTCATCTTCGCAGCGGTTTTCACGAGAAGGTATGTGATTCTTCCTAAAGCATGATATTTTACAATATATATATAGTACGGTAGACGTATATGTTAATCGAATAATACTTACGCAATGCCTCACGCTTAAGCTAATAACACTTACGGCAATGCCTCACGCTTAAGCCTTGAATAATAAAGATCTGAAAGCATTTCATGAATCATCAATCATTTTTAATGTAAGAGAACTAATTGGTTTTTAAATGTAAGCTTAAGAGTTATACTAGCTTTATGGGAAGTTAAGTATAACCACTTAAGTTTGATAAAAGAAACAGTTTGCCTATGTGTTTATAACAGACTTATATTGAATTGTGAAAAGGAATAATAAGATGGTTTGATAAGTAGACATGATATGATACTATGTGTGTTAGTGTCTTGTAACGTTCGTGTAAAAGAGTATTCTTGTTGTGCTTATGTTGTTAACGATAAGCTGTTAGGTTAGTGTAACATCACTCACCTCTTGACATAGTACCGGGGGTTAAGTCGCCTCACGCGGTAGACTCAGTGATGCAGGACCATGATTCGAGAATACCTCATGCGGGTCCGCGGACCTACGCGAGCTACGGAGTTCCGTGTTAGTGTGCGGGTTATACCTCATGCGGTCCATGTGGCCATGCGACAACGAGTCCGGGACGCCGAGAGTAGCTACCCTCGATGCGGGTTATGCCTCACGCGCCCATGTGAGTGGCATATGCGGACTACGGGAGTCCAGGATTAGGCTTGAAGAATGATGATGTGGGCTAGTGGAACTGTTTAGATCATTCGCAGCCTATACAAGACCTATTACAGTTACCTATTGTTGCTCTTGTTTTTGATGTGGCACTATGTGCTTCGTTGTTTCACACATATTTGTAAACCGGTTTTAAAAATGATATGTTTTTCATTTAAGTACTTTACGCTGCATACTTAGTACCATTGTAATCGACCTCCTTCGCTACGTTCATGCCGCAGTAAGGGCAAGGTGTGCTAGATCCACATCCTTAGGATCTCTTTGCATTGGTGTCGAGCTCCATCTTCTCCGAGGCTCTACTTTTGGTATGATCTCCTGTATTGTAGGTAGTTTTGATGGCTGGTATGGCGGCCCTGTCCCGCCATAGTTGTTTACTTCCTTAGAGGTGCAGTAGTACTATTATGCTTGGGATGTAATCGCACAACTTGAGTTATATATATTATGCCGAAAGGCAAGCTTTTCATCGATAAACTGCTACTTTTACTATGTTTCTGTCTTGTTTTATATTTCCGCCGTTACTCGATATATGACTACTTGGTGCCCCAGAGGCACCCACGGCCCCGAACGGTCGTGACAAAAGTGGTATCGAGCGTTAATCCTCGGAAAGTGTCTGAGACCGTATCTAGTAGTCTTGATTATCGGTGTGTTGTGCACCACACCAATAATCGTGAGGCTATAGGATATTTAGGATTGGTTTCCGCTCTTCTCATTCCGAGATCGTGCTTTAGAGTCGTGTTATAGGTTGGACCCTCTAACGTATTCCTTTCTCGTAATGCTTATGCCTCCACGTAAGGCAACCCGCCCGTATGGCAAGGCAATGAGGAGCTGCTAGCAGACACCCAGAGTCACGAGGCTCGAGCCCGCCTATACCGCAGACGGCGAGTTCTATGACGCCATCCCAAATGAGAGACCACAGTACCCACACCTCCTGTCCCACAGCCTGGGGCGGAGGAGTTAGGGTACAAGGAGATGGCCCAACTATTGGCTAAAGTCAGGCCCGACACGAGGAGAGGCCGACGCGGCAGTTCAGCCTGGGGCCCAGCTCAGCCCACAGACTGGTGCACCCGAGGCGATAGTCCGAGACTACGAGATTTCTTGAGTTGCCCCGCCGTAGTTTTACTGGTCGAGGCCGGAGGATGATCCGCAGGAGTTCATCCGTCGCCTTCAGAGGATCACGCGGTGATCAAGGCCTCGAGACAGAGTCCGTGACCTTCGGTTCGCATCGGCCGCGTGATACCGCAATGATCGGTTTGATTCACGGAGTTATCCCGAGGAGAGCACGCGCCCCACTACTGGGATGAGTTCTCGAGGCTTTTCTCACTCACTTCTGCCTCCACAGATGCGAGGCGCGGGCCGATAGATTTTTACCGCCGAGGCGAGAGGACGACCGCCGTGAGTACAATGTTGAGTTTGATTCTTTGGCTCGATATGTCCCAAAGATTGGTGGCGATATGGAGGATAGGGTGCACCGCCATGTCACCGCTAGACGACTATATGGCCGAAGTCTTGTCGCGTGTGGCTCTTCACTGGTATGGATATTACCCGCATGCAGCTCACGCCTTGGATGCGGCGAGCGCAGAGGTCGACGTGGACGACATGCCAGAAGGCGGGGATCGGAGGGTCTTCGGTGGCTATCGTGGTGGGCGGCCTCGCAGCGAGCCTAGATTTGCACCACGCCCACTCAGAGCACTCTGCACCGCCCTCAAGACACCAGAGTATTCGAGGGCGTACTGTGGCCCCGTGACTTCGATGTCCAGAGTAGCAGATCGCCGATCGACCACCCTCGCCTGGCCGACGCGTAGATCCCACTTCGAGTCAGGTACGAGTTTGTTTCAGCCAGGCCAACAGGTCACTATGCGAGGAACCGTCCACCAAGGGCGGCGCGATGGTAGGGTCACCACGTGTTCTTTCACGGGTCTTCGTCTCTCACAGCTTACTCGCCCGGGCGGCGTGGTACTCACGGGTCGGCAGGTCGCGCAGAGGTCGTGGCTCGGTCTCGCCTAGCGGTCCTCGTAACCGCATTTATGCTTTGTCCACCGACAGATCGTGAGGCCTCACCGATGTCGCCGCAGTACCTTATCGGTTCGGGGTTTGATGTGTATGCTTTGATAGATCCGGTTCTACTGGCCCTATATATCTCCCTTGTTGCTAGTAGGATGGGGATGAGCTGTGTCCATGCACTTTCGGCGTAGCTACGCCAGCGGGTGATTCGGTGGTAGCTCGCGTATATAGAGTGTTATACCCGTAGTTTCAGTGGTATGTGAGGACGCATGCGAGAGTACGGCAGAAATTTTGAAAAGAAAGAAAGATGTGAGTTTTCACGGAAAAGTGCGGTTATTTGTGAAGAAAAGGTTCGTTAATGGGAATTGGATTCCCAGATTGGGTATTTGGACTTCATAGATTATATTAGAATTTTGAGATTTTATTTTCTGAATGGTCACGTGGGCCCACGGAGAAATTTACTGGTTTGTGGGCCCGCTTTGTTTTTGAGATTCCTATTTTGGATATTTTCTAAGACGAAATATTCGGCGACCGGGGCGACACGTGTCACCCCACGTGGCACCCTTGGCCGAATTTACCTTTGTGCACAACACCCGACAGTCGTCGACTAAACGCTTCCACGCCGTAGAGAAAATTTCCGCTATGTCATTTATAATTTTTGTGGATTTTTCCGGTGACGAACATTCGACCAACGGAGGGTGACATGTGTCACCTCACATCGAAGCAAATGGTTTGGCTCGACGATTGGGCGCCCGCGGCCTCGTTGGCCTCGCCGATTGGCTCTCTTTGTGCCTTGCTTTGGGCTTGTTTTCAGGAGTGTTTTGTGGAGTAGGGTTAGGTGCACTTGGCTTGATCTTGGCCTTACACTTGCCTTGCACTTGGCTAGATCTTCGCCATTGGTTGGCCTTTGGTTTTGCTATAAATACCCTCCCTTTGTGAAGACTTCATTCATCCACAAATGTTTCCAAGTCTTGAAATCCCTCCCTCCCTCGTGGCTCTCGTCCTAAGCCTCCTCCTCCTCCTCCTGGCCTTGGCCGAGAGGTCTCCTCCTCATGTCTAGCCGTGGGTACCGCCCCTAGCCTAGTTGTTTCGTATAATACCCTTGTTGTGGTATAGAAATACTCCCTAGTATTGTTATAATGCCCAAAATACCTTAGCCTTGTACCTTGTAGTAATCCAAAGATACCTCTTTACGTAGAGTCCTAAATACTACCTTTTGTCCTTTTTAGTCTCAAACCGAAACCCTAAGGAAATCTTCATAGTTGGTCAAGATTTGTGTAGAAGTTGGTTAGAACTTCTAAGGGTTGTTTGGAGTGGTTTGAGCGCACGAGTGGAGCTAAACCTTGCTCAGATCGACATTATAACTTGGATAATTTTGGGCTTATCGAGGTAATTATCTTGTCCTCTATTGTAATTGGAAATTACATGCTTGTTAGAATATATAGTTGAAGTATACTATATATGGAACTATACTTAGTATTCGCAATGTCTTTTGACTTAAGCCCAAGAATAAAGTATCAATCGAATCAGTATTTACATAGGATCGTATTGGCAGAGACTTGTGTAGAATTGTACACGCCAGGTTAGACGTGTAAACCCCTCGGTTGGCTTGGTAGCGGCCTCGATAGAGAGAGTTTTACGCTGTCATGGGAGGTCTTTGCGAATTTTCTATAGAAAGATAGAAACTTGTGTTTTGGGGTTAATAGACGTTTGTGACCTTTATAGGTGAAAGTACTAAGAGTAGCGTATTCTACTCGGCGAGTGGAAAGGGCTGCGTTGTAGTACTTGGAGCATTTTGCTTATTGTCGATAAATCGTCGCGAGGTATGTGAACCTCTTCCTATCTTTTCTAGCATGATTGTTGTGGAACTATGTAGTACTGCAGACGCATACGTGCTAAGTGATTTGTGGTTTAAAACATAGGTGTTATAATAGCTTTATGGGAAGTTAGTTATAACGACTTATGTAAGTGAAAATGGTTTACTGATGTTAGAAGTTAAGAGACTTGATCTTATAAGATAAGAGACTTAACTTATTTGTTTTAATGTTGATGTTTGTGTGAAACCTCATTCGTGAGTAATGAGTACTTGGTTTTTAAAGGGATAATGTTTTATCGATTTCGAATCGAACGTATCGCTGCACCACTGCAGCGCTAATAAAGGAAAATGTATTGAATAATGATGTTGTATTAAAACCGAGAAACCTCCATCCGCATAGAAACTAAGATGAGACATAATGATATTACATTTTCTAGATCATGGCTGCTTTAATAAGAATGTTGTAAACAAGAATAACCTACTCTCACGTGAGACATATATTACTCAATTGTTCTAAAAAGGAATCAAGTGATTAAGTTTGGGAACTATGAAACCATTTGAAAATGAGAAGCTCGAGTAATCAAACTAAGCAACCGAACTTAGGAAAAGAATGTTGTTACTTGATTTTGAAAAGGAATGTGGGTTGGTCATTCTAATACTACGTATCGGGTGACTTTTATGTAAGAAATGGATCTCTTTTAAAAGAACTTAACGATGTAGTACTTTGGGGTTAAAACCCGACTTTGGTATAAATGGAAGTACTTTGAGTTGTTGTGAAACTTACCTATGCTTGTTGTTGTGAAACTTACCTATGCTTGTGATGATAGCCTTTGTTGTACAAGTGTGGTATTTCTGTGTTACCGCGTCTCTCGATAGAGGCCTGACTTGTTGAGAACTTATCGACGTCGCGGTGATGGAGAATTCCACGCATGTTTCCATTTTGATTATCGCTTGTTGTTGATATCACATGGACATGTCTACACCGATGCAGATTCCGGCACGCGCCACGCGGCGGGTTGTTTACCCGATATATGGTTATTACCGCAACATGGACGGTCTACACCGACGCAGATTCCGGGACACGTAATACGCGCGTGGTCGACCACCCAAAGATATCGTTATCGAGGTTACGGGCATGTCTACACCGATGCAAGATTCCGGTACGTGGCCACGCGCCTTGTTATTATTGTTGCATCATGGATACGCCTACACCGATGCAGATTCCGGCACGCGCCATGATGCGAACATGATGGATGTCGGGCGTGAGACCCATAGTTATATTTGAGCGTGACTTTGAGGGCGTGAGTCCCCGACTGACATGATCGCTTTTATGTTGTGAATCGAAGTTTGGTTATCATACATGTCTCCGCTTTTATAGACTAGTATGATTTCATTTACGATTTTTACGCTTCACATACTTGGTACCGATCGACTCTCCTTCGAGCGTGATAAAGAGGCAGAGCTCTACCACGAATGCACCAACCGTGGCTCTCCGCATGGCACATCCTCGAAGCGCCGGGCGGCGCTCGTGGATCGCAGTTGGGTTCTCGCACTATTTGTCATGTCGGGTCGCCGAGCAAGGCTCGCGACAAAGTCACAAAAGTGGTATCGAGCGCGATCCTCGAAAGTGCTCTACAGACTGCGTTCAGTAGTCTTGATTATCGCGTCGTGCACTACATCTATAATCGTGAGGCTATAGACATTTAGGATCGTTTCATTCTTCTCATTCCGAGATCGCTGTGAGTCAGAAACAGGAAGTCGGACCTCCCGACGATCTCGCTTTACCGCTATGCTCCGCAGTGCAACCAGAGCCCAGTGAGGCGCAAGGTACCGAGGTGCTTCTAGCGAGATACAGAGGAGTACGAGGCGCAGCCCGCATAAAGGCACCGAGGTTGTGCTTCGACGGCTGGTTTCAGGACGCCGCCACTCAAAGAGAGGCTGAGCCGCGAAGAACGGCCGCTGAGACCGCAGCACCGAGCCTCCACCACACCGGGCGCAGGAGACGGGTTACAAGCGAGATGGTTTCGCGGCCGCCGTGGTCATGGCCGATATGGCGATAGGCCGACGCAGCAGCCTGGGCCTAAAGAGCACCAGCCGTTCACCCCGAGCGATAGCTTCGAGGCTACGACTTCCCGAGTCAGAGCTCCGCCAGAGTTTTACGGGTCGAGGCCCGAGGATGATCCGCAGGAGTTCATCCCAGCTACAGCCGATCACGAGAGTGATCAAGGCTTCGAGACCGAAGTCTGCGGACTCGGTTCGCGACGCACGCGCGATACCGCAAATGATCGCTTGATTCGCGAGCTTTCCCTGGAGAGCATGCACCTCCAGCCGTGGGATGAGTTTTGGCTTTTCACGCACTTCTTGCCTCCGCAGATGAGGAGGGCACGGCCGACAAATTTTTGTTACCGGTGACAGAGAGGCGACCGTCAGGAGTACAATGTCGAAGTTCGATTCTTCGCTCGATATGTCCTCGCACTAGTCTGCAGAGCATGGAAGATGTGGTGCATCGCCACGCCACCGCTCGGCGATTACCTAGCGCAGAGTTGTTCGGTGTTTCTTCAGCCGCATGGACATCGCTCAGATTCGTGCTCATGACCTGGTGCGGCGAGCGCAGAATGACGCAGCGGACTGCCACAGGTTAAGCGCCAAGACGGCCGGATATTTTGATGATTTCGAGGCGGACCGCCAGTTAGATTAGTTATGCACCTCCGCCATTGCAGAGTGGTCCTCCGCACTTTCGACCTGGGATATTCGGGTGAGCGTGTCGTGGCCCTGTGTTTCGGGATGTTCGCGAGTGGGCGTCGCCGACGCAATACCCTACCGCGTGGTCGATGCGTAGACCGTGATTTCGGAGTGTCAGAGTACCAAGGGAGCTGTTACCTTCGCGCCAACAAACTATATGACGAGAGTCCGACTGTGGTAGCGCTGCAGACAAAGACACTACTGAAACAACATGCCACTTGAGGTCGCGCGAAGCTTCTAGCTTTAGCGGCCTTGAACCGCCTAGTTTCGTGTATATCCTTAACCTCTAGAGTTTTGGTATGCTTGTTATGACGGTCTCATTATTATGTACATGTACGAATAAGCGTTGTGTTAATTATGAGTTAGAAAACATGCTTAGTCGAGGATACGATGCAGCACGTAAGTGAACCTTAGACTATGTCACGACCGAGACCTTGTGGTAAGGTCGCTTGAGTTAAAGATTTATTTTGACCTCTTATCGCAGTAGTAGTATACGGGATTTATTTGTGACAAGTCCGCGGTAAGTGTGAGACGGAAGTGGTAGCTATGATGAATTAGTAAGATTGTTCCTGATCGGGAACAAGAGTTTGGCGCGGGGTAGGGTCGAGGACTATTTGGCGTCAACCCGCAACCCGGCCAGCGGGGTCTCGGGGCGGTCCCGCCAGTGATAGGGTCACGAGGATGCTAGGCCCAAGTTTGTATGATCATCGTGATGAGTTCGTGGACGCTGACACTGCCGTTCGTGAAGGTCGAATGGCCTTAAGGAAGCCTGAGGTTAGTAAGATGACCAAGCTCGAGGTAAGTGGCTCCGCAGATTTTCGAACTAAGCAATGACCAAGCATGGCACGATCGAGAGTTCAAGCCGCTCGAGAAGCGGTACGCACGAGTAAGGTTAAGAGGACGATAGATTTCGCGCTGCCGTGGCATCGCAACTCGTTAGAGGAACTTTATCGTTATTCGATTGAGAAGGAACATTCGGGACGAATGTTTCGGCGAGGAGAATGTTATACCCCGTGAGTTGTGGTATGTATGTGAGGACGACGCACGAGAGTACCGCAGAATTTTGAAAAGAAAGAAAGATGAGTTTTCGACTTAAAAGTTTCATGTTATTTGTGAAGAAAAAGGTTCGTTAACGGAATTGATTCCCGCATTTGGTATTTGGACTTCATAGATTATATTAGAATTTTGAGATTTTATTTAAATGGTCACGCCAAACTGGGAGAAATTTACTGCTTTTGGGCCCGCTTTGTTTTTGAGATTCCGGTATTTTGATATTTTCTAAGACTAAATATTCCCGGCGACCGGCGACACGTGTCACCCCACGTGGCACCCTCGCCGAATTTACCTGTACAACACCCGACAGAGTCGTCGACTAAACGCTTTCCACAGAGAGAAAATTCCGCTATGTCATTTATAATTTTGCGGATTTTTCCGTGACGAACATTCGACCAACGGAGGTGACATGTGTCACCTCACATCGGGAAGCAAACGGTTCGCTCGACGATTACGCCCGCGGCCTGGTCGCCTCGCCGATTGGCTCTCTTTGTGCCTCACAGGGCTTGTTTTCAGGAGTGTTTTGCGAGCAGGTTAGGTGCACTTGGCTTGATCTTGGCCTTACACTTGCCTTGCACTCGCAGATCTCGCCATCGTCGCCTTTGCCTGCTTATAAATACCCCCTTCGGAAGACTTCATTCATCCACAAATGTTTCCAAGTTCAAATCCTCCTCCCTCTCGCGGGCTCTCGCCCCAAGCCTCTCCTCCTCCTCCTAGTGGCCTCGCCGGCAGGTCTCCTCCCCTCATGCTCCAGCCGTGGGCACCCCAAGCCTAGTTGTTTTCAGATAATACCCCTTTGTCAGGTATAGAAATACTCCCTAGTATTGTTATAACGCCCAAAATACCTTAGCCTCAGACCTTGTAGTATTCCAAAGATACCTCTTACGTAGAGTCCCAAATACTACCTTTGTCCTTTTAGTCTCAAACCGAAACCCTAAGGAAATCTTCATGGGCTTGGTCAAGATTTATGCAGGTTGGTTAGAACTTCAGGGTTGTTGGAGTGGTTGGAGCGCACTGAATGAGCTAAACCTTTGCTCGTGGATCGACATTATAACTCGATAATTTTGGGCTTATCGAGGTAATTATCTTGTTCTCTATCAGAATTGGAAATTACACGTTGTTAGAATATATAGTTGGAAGATACTATATATGAACTATACTTAGTATTCCTAGCAATGTCTTTTGACTTAAGCCCAAGAATAAAGTAACGAATCAATTGTATTTACATAGATCAGACAAAGAGACTTGTGTAGAATTGTACACGCCCCAAGTTAGACGTAAACCCCGTCAAGCCAGCCTCGATAGAGAGGAGTTTTACGCGTCTGTGGGAGGTCACGAATTTTCTATGTAAAGATAAAACTTGTGTTTCAGGGTCAATAGACGCCAGGACCTTTATAGTGAAAGTACCAAGAGTAGCTGCATTCTACTCGGCGAAAGGGCTAGTGCGTCAGTAGTATTGAGCATTTTGCTTATTGTCGATAAATCGTCGCGAGGTATGCGAACCTCTTCCTATCTTTTCTAGCATGATTATCATGGAACTATGTAGTACGTAGACGCATACGTGCTAAGTGATTTGGTTGGTTTAAAACATAAGGCGTTATAATAGCTTTGGGAAGTTAGTTATAACGACCTTACGTAGTTGAAAATGGTTTACCGATGTTAGAAGTTAAGAGACTTGATCTTATAAGATAAAGAGACTTAACTTATTTGCTTTAACGTGATGTTGTGTGAAACCTCATTCGTGAGTAATGAGTACTTGGTTTTTAAAGCGGATAATGTTTTAACGATTTCGAATCGAACGTATCGGCGCATCACCGCAATAAGCATTAAAGGAAAATGTATTAATAATGACGCAGTATTAAAACCAAGAGAAACCCCAATCACATAGAAACTAAGATTTGTGACAAAATGATATTACATTTTCTGATCATGGTCGCTGTAATAAGAATCGTTGTAAACAAGAATAACCTACTCTCACGAGACATATATTACTCAATTGTTCTAAAAAGGAATCAAGTGATTAAGTTTGGGAACTACGAAACCATTTGAAAACGGTGTTTCGAGTAATCAAACTAGGCAACCGAACTTAGGAAAAGTTAACGTTGTTACTTGATTTTGAAAAGGAACGGGTCGGGTCATTCTAATACTACGTATCGTGACTTTTATGTAAGAAATGGATCTCTTTAAAAGAACTTAACGATGTAGTACTCGGTTAAAACCCTGACTTTGCATAAACGGAAGTACTTTGAGTCATTGTGAAACTCGCTTATGCTTCGTTGTCAGAAACTTGCCATGCTCGCATTTATAGCCTCGCTGTAGCCGTGGTATTTCTCGTTACCGCTGCTCGATGTAGGCCTGCTGACTTGTCGAGAACTTACATCGACGCGGCCGGCAAACACGGAGAATTCCACCGCATGTTTCATTTTGATTATCGCTTATTGCTGATATCACACGGACACGCCTACACCGACGCAAGATTCGGTACCGCCACGGGTTGTTTACCCGATATATGGTTATTACCGCAACACGGACGCAGCTCACACCGACGCAGATTCGGACACGTACACGCGCAGGTCGACCACCCAAGATATTGTTATCGAGGTTATACGGGCATGTCTACACCGATGCAAAGATTCGGTACGCGGCCACGCCCTGTTATTGTTGCATCATGGATACGCTTACACCGATGCAAGATTCTCGGGGCACGCGCCACGATAACACGATGGATGTCGCAGGCGCCAGACCCATAGCTTATATTCGAGCGCGATTTCGGCGGCGCGAGTCCCGACTCGATACGATCGCTTTATGTCAGAATCAGAAGTTTGTTATCATACATGTCTCCGCTTTATAGACTAGTATGATTTCATTTACGTGATTTTTGCACGCTTCACATACTTGGTACCGTTGCATCGACTTCCTTCGGCCGAAGATAAAGAGGCCAGAGCCTCTACCACGAATGCACCAACCGTGGCTCTCCGTATGGCACATCCCGAGAAGGGCCGGGCGGCATGCCTCGTGGATCGCAGTTGTACCGCATCATTTGTCGGGTCGTCGAGCGCGCGCTCGCGACAAAGTCAGTCACAAAGTGGTATCGAGCGCTTAATCCGGTGTTGCTCACAGCACCGTTCAGTAGTCTCGATTATCGCAAGTCAGGCACCACATCTATAATCGTGAGGCTATAGGACATTTAGATTGGTTTCCATTCTTCTCATTCCGAGATCGCGTCTTAGAGTTGTGTTGTAAGTCGACCCTCTCACGATCTCGCTTTTTACCGCGCCCGCCGTGCAACCAGAGCCTGTGAGGGCAAGGCAAATGAGGGTGTCGCTAGTGAGATACGTAGGAGTACGAAGCGCAGCCCGCAAGACTGAGGTTGTGCTTCAGACGGCGGGTTTCAGGACGCCGCCACCAAAGAGAGGTTGGGAGCCGCAGCGAACGGCCGCCGAGACCGCAGCACTGAGCCTCCACCCCACACCGCGCAGGAGACGGGTTACAAGCGAGATGGTTTCTGGGCTCGCCGTGGTCATGGCTGAGCATGAGATAGGCCGGATGCAGCAGCCCAGCCCAAAGAGCACCAGCCGTTCACCCCGAGCAGATATAAGGCCACGCGACTTCCCGAAGTCAGCCAGAAATGCTGTAGTTTTACGGGTCGAGGCCCGAGGATGATCCAGGAGTTCATCCCAGCTACAATGATCAGCGAGTGATCAAGGCTTCGAGACCGAAGTCCGTGACCTTCGGTCGCGATCGGCTGCGTGATACCGCAAATGATTCGTTTGATTCGCGAGCTTTCCGGAGCAGATGCACTCGCCGTACATGAGTTTTCGGGGCTTTTCACGCACTTCTTGCCTCCGCAGACGGCGAGGGCACGCCGACAAATTTTTGTTACCGAGATGCAGGCGACCGTCGTGGAGTACAATGTCGAAGTTCGATTCTTTCGCTCGAGCATGTCCCCTCGCACTAGTCAGCGTATACGGAAGATAGGTGCATCGCCACGCCACCGCTCGACGACACTTACCAGCGCAGAGTTGCTCGCAGCTTTCTTCACCGCATGGACATCGCCCGTGATTCGTGCTCATGCGACTGCGCGGCGAGCGCAGAGCGACGCGCGGACCGCCACAGGTAAGGCGCCAAGACGGCCGGATATTTTGGCAACTTTCGAGGCGCGACCGCCAAAGAAGAGATCAGTTACGTACCGCTTATTGCAGAGTGTTCCTCCGCAGACTTCGGGACCTCGATATTCGTGAGCAGTCAGGCTCCGTGTTTCGGGATGTTCGTGAGTAGGGCTGCCGATGCAAATACCCTACCTCTGCGCGTCGATGCATCAGACCGCATGGAGTGTCAGAGTACCGGGAGCTTGTTACTTCGCGCCAACAGTGGCCATATGACGAGACTGTCCGACTGTGCGTAGCCGGGTAGGACAAAGACAGATCACTAGATGGGCCATGGGCCACGGTGAGGTCGCGGAAGCTTCCATTAATGGGGCCTCGAACCGCTTAGTTTCGTGTATATCCTTAACCCTCTAGAGTTTTGTACGCTTGTTATGATGGTCTCATTATTATGCAGTGTACGAATAGCGTTGTGTTAATTATGAGTTAGAAAACATGCTTAGTCGGGAGGATACGATGTACGGTAAAAGCAAGTAACCTTAGACTACGTCACGACCGAGACCTGTGGTGCGTCGCCTGGAAGTTAAAGATTTATTTTGACCCTTATCGTGCAGTAGTATACGTGGGATTTATTTGTGTGACAAGTCCGCGGGTAGTGTGAGACAGAAGTGGTAGCCATGATGTGAATTAGTGATTGTTCCGGACGGAACAAGAGTTCGCGTCGGGGTCGGGTTGAGGACCATTTGCGGGTCAACCCAGAACCCGCTTCAGGGGCCGGGTCGTCCTGGTGGTCCCGCCAGTGATAGGGTCACGAGGATGCTAGGCCCAAGTTTGTATGATCATCGATGAGTTCGTGGACGCTCGACCGTGTCGTTCAGAAGGCCGGAACGGGACTTGGAAGTTTGAGGTTAGTAAGATGACCAAGTTTCGAGGTAGTGGCTCCGCAGATTTTCGAACTAAGTAATGATCAAGTATGGTACGATCGGAGAGTTCGCCGCTCGAGAAGCGCACGACGAGTAAGGAGAAGAGGACGATGTTATTTCGCCGCCGTTCGCATCGCAACTCGTTAGAGGAACTTTATCGTTATTCGATTGAGAAGCGAACATTCGACGCAATGTTTCTGAGGGGAGAACGTTATAATTCTAGTTGTGGTATGTATGTGAGGACGCACGCACGAGAGTACGCGGTAAATTTTGAAAAGAAAGAAAGACGCTTTATTTTCTAACTTAAAAGTTTCATGCGTTATTTGTGAAGAAAAAGGGTTCAGTAACGGAATTGATTCCTGACGGGTATTTGGACTTCATAGATTATATTAGAATTTTGAGATTTTATTTTCGAATGGTCACGCCGGGGCCCACTGAGAAATTTACTGCCATGTGGCCCGCTTTGTTTTTGAGATTCCGTGATTTTAGATATTTCTAAGACGAATATTCCGGCGACCTGGGGCGACACGCGTCACCCCACGTGGCACCCGCCGAATTTACTCAGGCACAACACCGACAGAGTCGTCGATTAAACGCTTCATTTTCAGAGAGAAAATTCGCTATGTCATTTATAATTTTGGCGGATTTTTCCGTGACGAAACATTCTCGATCAACGAGGGCGATACGTGTCACCCTCACATCGAAGCAAAATGGTTTGGCTTGACGATTTTCGGGCGCCCGCGGCCTTCGTTGGCCTCGCCTGGGCCGATGGCTCCTCTTTGTGCCTTGCTTTGGGCTTGTTTTCAGGAGTGCTTTCAGGAGTAGGGTTAGGTGCACTTACTTGATTCGCCTTACACTTGCCTTGCACTTGGCCAGATTCGCCACTGTCGCCTTGGTTTCGCCATAAATACCCTCTTGGAAGACTTCATTCATCCACAAATGTTTCCAAGTCTTGAAATCCCTCCCTCCCTTGTGGCTCTCGCCCCAAGCCCTCCCCCTCCTCCTAGGGCCTTCGTCGAGAGGTCTCCTCCTCACTGCTAGTTCCAGCCGGGCACCCCTAGCCTAGTTGTTTTCAGATAATACCCTTGTCAGGTATAGAAATACCCCTAGTATCGCTATAATGCCCAAAATACCTTAGTTCGTACCTTGTAGTATTCCAAAGATACCTTCACGCAGAGTCCAAATACTACCTTTTGTCCTTTTAGTCTCAAACCGAAACCCTAAGGAAATCTTCATACTTGGTCAAGTATTTGTGCAGGTTGGTTAGAACTTCTAAGCGGTTGTTTGGAGGGGCTGGAGCCGCACGAGCGAGCCAAACTCTGCTCAGATCACATTATAACTTGATAATTTTGGGCTTATCGAGGTAATTATCTGTCTCCTCTATTGTAATTGGAAATTACATGCTTGTTACAATATATAGTTGAAAGATACTATATATGGAACTATACTTAGTATTCTGCAATGTCTTGACTTAAGCTCAAGAATAAAGTATCGAATCAATTGTATTTACATAAGATCATTGACAGAGACTTGTAGACTGTACACGCCCAAGCAGTAAACCCCGGTTAGCCGTAGCCTACTCGATGAGAGGAGTTTTACGCTGTCATGTGGTGAAAAAGTGCCGACTTTTCTATGTAAAGATGTAAACTTGTGTTTTGGGGTCAATAGACGCTTGACCTTTATAGCAAAGACAAGAGTGCGCATTCTACCTATGAGCCGGGAGTACTAGTGAAAGGCCAGGTAGTACTCGAGCATTTTGCTTATTGTCGATAAATCGCCGAGGTATGCGAACCTCTTCCTATCTTTTCTAGCATGATTGTTGGGCTAATCTGCTAAGCACGGTAGACGCATTTATTAACAAGCTAAGTGATTTGGTTGGTTTTTAAAACATAGGTGTTATAATAGCTTTTTAACGGAAGTTAGTTATAACGACCTTATGTAGTTGAAAATGGTTTACTCGATGTTATTAAGAGATTTGATCTTATAAGATAAAGAGAGACTTAACTTATTTGTTTTAATGCTGACGTCAAGAAACCTCATTCGTGCAGTAATGCAGTACTTTCTGGTTTTAAAGTGGATAATGTTTTAACGATTTAACTAACGTGACGTACTGCATCACCCGCAATTGCTAATAAAGGGAAACGATTGAATAATGACGTGGTTGTGTCAGATAAAAACCGTGAGTAAACCTATCCGCATAGAAACTAAGATGAGACAAATGATATTAAGTACTTTCTAGATCATATCACTGCACAATAATCGCTGTTAGAACAAGAATAACCTACTTCTCACGCGAGACATATATTACTCAATTGTTCTAAAAGGAATCAAGGCGATTAAGTTCGGGGAACCTTGGCGAAACCATTTGAAAAATGAGAAGTTTCGAGGTAATTCAAACTAGTGCAAACCGGAACTTGCGGTTAAAGCCATATGTCGTTACTTGATTTTGAAAAGGAACGCCGTTGGTCATTCTAATAACTACTTGTATCGTGACTTTTTATGTAAGGTTAAATGGATCTCTTTAAAAGTAACTTAACGTATGTAGTACTTTGGGGTTAAACCCGATTTTGCATAAACGGAAGTACTTTGAGTTGTTGTGAAACTTGCTCATGCTTGTTAAGCAGAAACTTGGCCTACGCCGCTGTGATTTATTAGCCTCGCTGCGTACTGCATGTCATGGTACGTGTTACCGCTGCCTCGATGGGGTGTTTCGGCTGACTTGCTCGAGAACCATGAGGGACGCTACAGCGTCAAAACGACATGAAGGCGAATTCCACGGTATGTTTCATTTTGATTATCGCTTTGTTGCTGATATCAGCGCGGACATGTTCGCTACACCGACGCAGATTCGTGGGCATGCCACGCGCCGGTTGTTTACATCCGGTTATATGGTTATTACCGCAAATACCGGACGCAGTTCACACCGGCGCAAAGATTCTGGGACACGCGGCGCTACGCGCGTGGTCGTAACTCACCAAAAAGATATTGTTATTGAGGTTATATGGCGCCAATGGAAACACACCGGCACCACGCAAAGTGATTCGGGGTAACGGGCCATGCGTCTGTTATTGTTGCCGCATGGACGATTACGTCTGCACACCGATGCGTGATTCCCCGGGGCACGCGCACACGACATACGCTTAACACGGATGGATGTCGCGTGGCGCGTAGACCCATAGTTATATTTGAGTGGTGACTTTGAGGGCGCGAAGTCCTCGACTTGACATGACATCGGCTTTTTATGTCGCTAATCAGAGTTTGGTTATCATACATGTCTCCCGCTTTTATAGACTAGTATGATTTCATTTACGCGATTTTTACAAAGCTTTCACATACTGTACTGCCAGATCACACTCCTTCGGCCGAGCTGATGGTGTTACAGGCCGTAGCTCTCACCACTTCGGAACAGACACTCAACCGTGGCTCTCGTGATGGGCAATATGCCTTCGAGAAGGGGCTCGGCCGGCACGCCTGTGCACGCCTCAGTGGATCGCAGTTGTTCCTGGCACCATTTGTCGGGCCGTCGGAAAGCGCGCTCGCTCGACAAAGTCACGTTGCATCGAGCGCTTAATCCTCGATGAAAGGTGTTACTCCTGCACCGTGTCTTGGGTGAGTCTCTTTGACATTCAGCCGTTGTCGCACCACATCTATAATCGCAGGCTATAGGACATTTAGGATTGGTTTCCATTCCCTCTTCCTCATTCCGAGATCGTGCCTTTAGGAGTCACATTGTAGTTTGGTGGACGACCTCCGGACGATCTCTGCTTTTACTCAGCTTATGCCCTCCGCCGCAGTGCAACCAGAGCTCCGGGGAGGGCAAGGCACCGAGGGTGCCGCGAAGTGAGATACAGAGGAGCACGAGGGCGCAGCCCGCATGGGGCACTGAGTGGCTGCAGCCTCGCACCCGACGCACGTTTTGTGATCGCCTACCAATTTCAAAGCCAGGCCGAGTCAACAGAATGGCCGCCGAGACCGGGCAGCATTCGAGCTTCCGGCCTGGCTGGCCCGTAAGTGGCAGTGAGAAGCGGGCGCCGAGATTGGTCAGCTGGCCGCCGTGTGGTCATGCGCCGGCATGGCAGGATAGGGCCTGACGGGTTAGCCTGGGCCCGCAGGTGAGTATCCAGCGGTTCGTCCCCGAGCGTATAGCTTCGAGGCTAATGACTTCGAGTCAGATCCCGCCGCGGTGAGTTTTACGGGGTCGAGCCTTCAGGACGATCCGCAGTGAAAGTTCATCCTGGCAAAGCTTACAATGTGCCGATCAGCGAGAGCCGATCAAGCGCTTCGAGACCGAAGGTCTCCGAAGTTCGATCTCGGTTCAGACGCAACACGCAGGATACCGCAAATGCATCGTTTTGATTCGCGAGCTTTCCTGGGAGCAGTACGCACTAATCTCCGGGCCGTACTGACGATGAGTTTTCCGGGGCTTTTTCTCATCGCACTCTCTGCCTCCGCATGGCGAGGGCACTCGCCGGACAAATTTTTGTTACCGGAGACAGTAGAGAGGCGCGACCGCTGTGAGAGTACAATGTCGAAGCCATTTCGCTCGAGCACGTCCCTCGCACTAGCCGGGTAGAGCATATGGAAGACAGGTGCATCGCCACGCCACCGGCTCGGATGATTACCCAGCGTAGGAGTTGTTCGCAGCTTCACCGGTACGGATATCGCCCGCATTCGTGCTCGCGCATCTGCGCGGCGAGCGCAGAGAGCGACGCAGCGGACCGCTACAGGCCAGGCGCGCCAAGACGCCGGATATTTTGGCGACTTTCGAGGCGGACCGCTCAAAGCAGAAGCAGAGACTAGCATGCGATTCCGCTTACGGCAGAGCGTGGTCCTCCCGCAGAAATTTTCGGACTCTCGATATTCCGGGAGCAAAATGGTGTCAGCCCTGCGTGTTTCGGGAGTGTTCGCGTGAGGGAGCAGGGTGGAGCGTTGGCTGGGATGCGCGCCACTCCTACCTTTGCACGCGCTGATGCAGACCGTGATTTCTGGGGAGTGTCGAGTAGCACTATGAGCTTATTACATTTCACGCCACTGTACATGATACGACGAGATCCGTCTCAATTGGTAGTAGCGTCTGTAGATGCCGACGCATCACTGTGAGCAAATGCAGCAGTGCCACGGTAGAGGCCTGGAAGTTCTCCGCTTAGCTGGGCCCTGAACCGCCGCCTAGTTTCTGTGCATATCCTTAACCCTCTAGAGTTTTGAGCCATGCTTGTTATGACGGTCTCTATTGCATGTACATGTATTGGGTGTAACAATAAGCGCGCTATGTTAACTATGAGTTAGAAAACACGCTTAGTCAGGGAGTAGATACTGCATGTGGCAATGGTAAGCACGGTGTTAGCGAACTAGGGACTATGTCACGACCGAGACCTTGCGGGTAAGTACGTTCTTCGAAGTTAAAGATTTATTTTGACCTCATCGCAGTAGTAGAGTATACGTGGATTTATTTGTGTGATGCAAGTCCGTGGGTAGTGTGGAGATTTGAAGTGGTAGTTTCATGATGTGAATTAGTAAGCATTGTTCCAGGACGGGGAACAAGAGCTTGGCGCGTTGGGGGTCGGGCTGAGGACCATTTGCGGGTCACCAACCTGCAACCGTGGTCAAATGGTTCTGGTGGTCCTGCCAGGTGATAGGGTCAACGAGGATGCTAGGCCCAAGTTTGTATAGATCATCGCATGAAGTTGCGTGACGCGCTCGAATTGCTAAGCGTCTCGAAGGTCGTGGAAATGGCCCTAGAGCTGAAGCTCAAGGCTAGTGTAAGATTTAATTGTTCGGAGGCAAGTGGGTCTGCAGATTTTCGGAACGGAAGTAATGACTGAAGTACGGCACGCATCGAGAGTTCTGCCGCTCGAGATAGGCGTACGACTTGCAGTAAGGAAAGAAGAGGACGTGATGTTATTTCGTACAATGCTCGTGGTGCATCGCAACTCTGTTGTAGGAACTTTATCGTTATTCGACTTGAGAAGGAAACATTCGCATTTTGCAATGTTTCGGGCGAGGGAGAAATGTTATACCCTGAAGTTGCGGTGGTATGTACGCGAGAATGCATTTGATTTGAGAAAGTACCGGCAGAAATTTTGAAAAGAAAGAGCAAGATAGTTTTCGACGAAAAGTTCATGTTATTCAGGAAGAAAAAGTGTTCCCGCGAACGGGAATTGGATTCTTTATCGTATTTGACTCATAGATTATATTAGGGAATTTGAGATTTTATTTTCTTAAATGGTCACGTGGGGCCCACTTCGGGGAGAAATTTACTACGGCTTTGGGGTCTTCTGCTTATTTGAGATTCCTAGTATTTTAGATATTTTTAAGACGAAATATTCGCGTAATCATCTGGGCCGACACGTGTCACCCCCATGTGGCACCCTCGCTTGGCCAATTTACCTTTGCAGACAACACTGGGATTGTAAATGTTCGATTTAAACGCTTCATTAGCTTTTCAGAGAAAAATTCCGGCCAGGTCATTTATAATTTTTGGCGATTTTTCCGTGACGAACATTCTCGACCAATTTAACCCGGGAGGTGACATGTACGCACACCCTGTACATTGGATCAGCAAATGGTTTGCTTGACGATTTATTTCCAAGGCGCCCAAGCGTCTCGGTCACTTTCGTTGGGCCTGGGCCGATTGCCCCTCTTGTGCCTTTGTTGCAGGGCTTGTTTTGCCGGAGCGTTTTGTGAGAAAGGTTAGGTAGTACTTGCTCGATTCGGGCCTTACACTTGCCTTGCACTGCTTGCAGATTCGCCATCAAGGTCGCCTTTGGTTTTGCTATAATACCCCTTTCAGCAAGACTTCATTCATCCACAAATGTTTCCCAAGTCTTGAAATCCTCCCTCCTCTCGTGGCTCTCGCCCCAAGCCTCCTCCCCTCTCCTAGCGCCCTCCTTTGGGCCGCAGAGTCTCCTCCTCCTCACAGAATCTGCACCTCCAGTCGCTGGCACCCCTAACACCTAGTTTGTTTTCGTGATCACCCTGGCATATTGTGGTATAGAAACACTTTCTAGTATCGTTATAATGCCCAAAATACCTTAGCTCTCGCACCTTGTAGTATTCCAAAGATACCTCTTACGCAGAGTCCGGAATAATACCTTTGTCCTTTTTAGTCTCAAACCGAAACCCTAAGGAAATCTTTCATAATAATAAGATTGGTCAAGACGGCGCAGGGGCTTGGTTAGAACTTATGCATATTGTTGCTCGGGATTGGTTTGAGCGCACGAGAGCGAAAGCTTTCTAAACCTTGCTCAGGATTGACATTATAACTTGGATAATTTTGGGCTTATCGAGGTACTGCCCGTTCACCTCTATTGTAATCGGAAATTACATGTTTGTTAGAATATATAAAGTTGAAAGGATAATATATACGGAACTATACTTTACTTTGGTATTCGGCAAATGTCTTTTGACTTAAGCCCAAGAATAAAGTATCTGAATCGAATCTTATTTACATAAGACTGTCAGACAGTAAAGTAGACTTGTGTATTGTACACGCCCCAAGTTAGACGTGATTAACCCCCGGTCAAGCCAGAGCCAATGACGAGAGAGGATATTTTACGTCACAAGTAAAAGAGGTGCTAAGTACGCCAATTTTCTATGTGAAAGATGTAAACTTGTGTTTCGGGGGTCACATGGACGCTTGTAGACCTTTATAAAGTGAAAGATTACAAGAAAGAATATGATTCTAGTCTTTATGAGCAGAGCGAAAGGGCTAGTGCGTCGTAGTACTTGGAGCATTTGCTTGTCACGATAAATCGTCACGAGGTATGCGAACCTCTTCCTATCTTTTTCAAGTATGATTGTTGTGGAACTATAGCATGTAGTACTGTGAGACGTGACGTGTATAAGTATATGATTTCGTTGGCTTAAAACATGTGTGGTGCTATAGATTAGCTGGCAGAAGAAGTTATAATTCATCCTTACGTAAGTGAAACAGTTTACTCGACGTTAGTAGTTAAGAGACTTGATCTTATAAGATAAGAGACTTAACTTATTTGTTTTAATATGGATGCTTGCGTGAAACCTCATTCGCGAGTAATGAGTAGTTCTGGTTTTTAAAAGTGGGCGGATAATGTTTCATCGATTTCGAACTCGTAATCGCAGATCGGCTGCACTGTTCGCAAATAAGTAATAAAGGAAAATGTATCGACTAATGACGTTGTCGTATTAAAACCAAAGTAGTAAACCTCCATCCGCAGCGTAAACTAAGATTTAGATAAAATGATATTACATTTTCTAGATCATGGTCATTGAATAAGAATGTAATAAGCACGTTGTAAACAAAGTAATAACCTACTACTCACGCTGAGAACATAAGTATTACCCACCTGTTCTAAAAAGTAATCAAGTGATTAAGTTTGGGAACTATGTAAACCATTTGAAAACGGTAAGGTTCGAGTAATCGGAAACTGTGCAACCGAACTTAGGAAAAGAATGCGTTACTTTGATTTTGAAAAATAATCGTGGGCCGTCATTCTAATACTACGTTTTATCTAGGTGACTTTTATGGGTTAAATGGATCTCTTTTAAAAGTTAACTTAACGTATTTAGTACTTGGGGGTTAAAAAACCCTGACTTCGTATAAACGAAGTACTTTGAGTCATGCCAGGAAACTCGCCATGCTTGTTACTTTAGAACTTGCCTATGCTTGTGATGACATAGCCTTTGCTGTACAGATGCTGCAGTATTTGTTACCAAGCGCTTCCTCGATGGTAGCCGCTGATCACAGACGCAGCCGAGACGTTACCGACGCACGCGCTCGGTTTTGAGTAAATTCCACGTATGTTTCCATTCATTGACATCGGGCTTTCGCTGCTGATATCATACGTGACATGTCTACACCGGACGCAAAGTATTCTCGTACGCGGCCTACGCGTACCGTGCTGTTATACCCGATATATGGTTATTCATCAGCAATACGATGCACGTGCTCACACCGGCGCAGATTCTCGTGACACGCGGGCTACGCGTGCAGACGACTCACCCGAAAGAGGTTAAGTACGAAGCTATACACGGGCATGCTCACACCGATGCGTGACTCGGGTAATGTGCGCTACGCGGGCCGATATTATTGTTGCATCATGATACACTGTCTACACCGGCGCAAAGATTCTCGGCATGCGCCAAGGATGCGAACATGACGGATGTCGCGTCATGGCGCCGGCACCCATAGCCAGGTTATACTTTGAGCGCGACCAGAGGCGCGTAGTCCCCTGATTTGACACGATCGCTTTTATGCTTGCGAATCAGAAGCTTTGGTTATCATACACGCCTCCCGCTATAGACTAGTATGATTTAGCATTTGGCGATTTTTACGCGCCGTTGCCATATCGTACTGCACCGTCAGATCGACCTCTCCTTCGGGCCGCTGCTCTACGCCGCAGTGTAGAGGTACATCTATTGCCGGGATCCCCGCCTCTTAGGACCTTCATTTCACAAAGGCGGTCGAAAGCTCCGTCTCCTTCTCGAGGCTTATCTTTGGCATGCTTCCGAAGTGCAAGGTTCTTGTACATCTCGTGGTACGGCGTGGGCTCCCATCTCCGTCATAGTTGTTGTAAATAAAGTACTCACACATCACTAACGGTAGGTTTCACAACACTTTAACAAAATGCTAATGACCAAGTAAAACAAGGTTAAGTCTCTCATCTTCAAGATCAAGTCTCTAACTTCACAATCAATAAAATTATCTACCTTACATAGAGTCATATAACCAACTTCCCATAAAGTTATTATAACACCCTATGTTTTAACCAAATCAACTCATTTAGCACACGTATTTTTACCGCATCAGACATAGTTTACAAAGCATCATAAGGATAAGAGGTTCACATACCGCGACGATTATCGACAATAAGCAAAACGCTCCACACAAGATCAGAATCGCCAGCCGCTTCAATTCTTCAAGAGAATACGCCACCGTAGCATTTCCACTATAAGGCCACAAACGTTTATTAACTTCTAACCAAGACGTGTGTTCCATATTCTACGTAAAAATTCGACAAAGACTGCTCTTCCCCCGCAACCGCTGTAAATCTCCTCTCAGGCTTCCGCTACCAAGCCAACCAGGGGTTAATGCCCAACCTGACGTATACACTTAACACAAGAATAACACAAGTCTACATCGAATACACTCCCATGTACTACACTCAGCTTCTTCTTTATATTCAAAGTGTCAAAAGAGACATTGCCTCAGTTATGTTTCTAGTTCTATATATGTGCATACTTCAATCAGAGTATTTCTACCACATGTACTTCAATTACAATAGTGGACAAGAATAAAATTATCCAGTTATAATGCCTAACCCCGGGAAAGGCTTAGCTCATCAGTGGCGCGCCCAACCGCCTCTCCAACAACCCTTAGAAGTTCTAACCAACTTCTACTTAAATACTTCAACCAACTATGAAGATTTCCTAGGTTTGCTCAGACCAAAGGACAAAAGGTGGTATTTCCTGCTCTACGACAGGCAACTTTTGGAATACTAAGTACAGCACATATATTTTTGGGTAATATAACAATTTGATGAGTACTTCAATACCACAAAGGGGGGGTATATTTCTCTCAACAACTAGTTAGTACCCTGGCCAGATACCACAAAGCGGGAGTGGGAGGTTTCAGCCACAAGGCCCCAGCGCAAGTGCAGGAGAGGCCAGACGAACCACACTCAAAGGAGGGAGAGGGGACCAAGACTGAAGATTTTGGATGATGAAGTCTTCAAGCTGGGGGGGGTACGATAGAAAACCAAAGGCCAACCAATGGCCAAGATCAAGCTACGTATGCAAGTGTAAGGCTAAGATTTAAGCTGCGCACCCTAACCCTACTCCACAAAACACCACAAAACAAGGCACACATAAAGACAAATCAAGGCCATTCAAGGCCAAAACCGCCCACTGGTGTCCCATCGAGGTGACAAGTGTCACCCTCTCGTTGGTCGTAAATGTTTCTCAGCTCTCGGAAAAACTGCAAAAATACAAAAACGACATAGTCAGAATTTTCCTTTCAAGCTTTGTAAACGCTTCACGAAAAACGACTTAAATTGTGGTGTTGCAGTACAAATTTCTGAACTCTATGCCAAACTTTTAAGTTCAAATTGTCGTGACATACGCCCTTACGAGCATTTCCGAAATAATGGGTATAACAGATATCACACACAAATGTGTGAGTACACAACTCAAGGTGTTTTCATTTTATGCCAAAGTCCAGTTTTAACTCCCAAAGTACTACGCAGACGTTAAATTCTTTAAAAGATCCATTTTTACAAAGGTCAACTATTCGTAGATATCAAAATAGAGTGACTAACATTTCTAAGTAAAACCAAAACAATCCTATACCTTCTTTTTAAACCACAAAATTAAGACAATACCATGCCTTCTTTTTAGACCAAACACTCTCCTTTAAAGTCAAGTTACCATTTTAAACCAATGATAAAACCATTCTTTGCTTTCATAAAGTTCGTTATATCAACTTCCCATAAAGTCAAGTATAACACTTTATTGCTTTTTTAAACCAATTCTAAGACAAAACCATGTCTTTCTTTTTAAACCAAAACTCTTCAATTCTCAAGTCTCTTTTCTTTAGAAATCAAGTTCCTTACTTTGGAAATTAAGAAAATTAATGCTCATTTATACGATTCTTATTGCTGCATGATTTAAACAATACAATTTTGTCTTATCTTAGTTTCTATGCATGGAGTTCAAACGTTTTATAATAATTAATTATTTGTCATCACATTTTCCTTTATTAATGCCTTCATAGTGGTTTGTTCGATACTTATTCTCATTTCCTAAATCAATAAGTCATTATCCTTTAAAGACCAAATACTCATTACTCGCGAACGAGGTTTTCACAACTTTCTACACAATTCAAAAAGAATGGATAGAATCACTTCCATTTTTTATAAAATCAAAGTACTATCAAGAAAGGTATTGGAGTTAGAGAGAAGTTTATCTCACTAAGAAAACGCTCAACGTTTCCTTAGCGCCGCTTCCTGTGGTTTCTTTCCTCTTCTTCCCCTTAAGGTTTTTTCTCGCTTGACCTATTATGGTTTACTTGTTATTGTCCACAATATGAAAAAGTTCAAAACGTTACACACGCTCTAGCAATGATTCAGATGTTCAGCAGCTCCGCTAAAGCTAACAAAGAAGAAAAAAAAGAATGGCAAGAGTCCAACAATCACGATGGGGCACCACCTATTCCCAATCTTTAATCTCTTCTCGTGCTGGTCTACGCACTGCACTGCGCTTCCTTTAGAAAATGTAGTAGATGATCTCTCTATGCTACAGTTACATGAATGGGGCAAAATATCGAAACTGAAAGCTTGATATTGTGCGAGTTCATGCGTAACTTCCAAGTAGGACTACGACGCCTTGCACGCACTTCAGCGGTGGTCGCATCATTCCACTGCCAATTTGTTGGTGCAAAGGGTTCATTTCGAAGAACTAGACAAATACCTCATATAGTTAGCACCCGACACTCACCGGTACTCAAAGGTTTGCCGAAAAGGGTTGAAATCACGACATCGAATCGCGGCAAAGGTTAACGCACGGTATTCTCGCTTAAACCGGTCGTGCTGGCCGGGCGGTTCTTGGCAGGTCGCAAAGTCTGTGGGGTCCAAGAGTAATCATGTCTTGTTTGATTCAAAGCCGCTGAAAGTTGATGGTACTTCTATCCCAAGAAGTTCAACGCGACGGCCAAGAGAGCAAAACTTCAACGCCCGGAAACGAATACGGGATTACTGCCTGCCCGTCAAGGCTAAGGCGGTCACGGTGATAACAACAATGTGATACTAGGAATATGCACTTGGCGCAAGGATCAAGATCAGATGTGGAATTTAAGGGGTTTCTAGCCCCAAAGGTCAACGTCACAATTGAAGGAGTCGGGCGCCAAACTTAACGCCGCTGGTATCAAGTTTACATGACCCACCGGCCTTAACGATGGTCTCGATTTCAAGGGCAAATAACCTAGGGAGCATTAACTACCCCGCTTTACAAGGAGCCAAGTCAATGGTGGTTCCAACGTTTTGATTGAGGTGCCGGTATGCCGCATTACGCATGAAAGGGCGGGTACCACCCACTTCTCTCACATCCTATTTTACGACGGTATTAGTTCCAAGATTGGATCGTGAATAACGGTGTGGGCATCATCACTCACGCTACACCCAAGAGCTAAGTCAATTGTGAGAACAGCTATTTCTTTTGTCCAAGGAGCTCAGAACTCCACAACCATCAATATTACGAGCCGAGGGGTCGTGCATCGAACGTGGCTGCATCAATGACCTCTAATAACTCCGACTTTACGACGGCCCGTTCCAAGACGATCGGGGACACCCAGGGGTATTTATTCACTCACGCTACACCTAAGAGCCAAGTCAATTGTGAGAAACAAAGCATTTGATGTCCAATGGTTTCAGAACTCCATAACCATCAATGATGCAAGAATGTAGGTCAACATTTAACGAGACCTGGGCATTCAAAGGCTCTCGATTCAAGTCAACAACCCCAGATTTCTTATGTCACCAATGTAGCCTTCCCCATTTTAGCTAGTTTGCTGCTGAGCCAATCTCAAGAATCACAACACTCTTTCGCTTCAACACTTCCTGACTGGCAGTCCTAAACTTCTCTCTCATCTAATACCACTTCATCACATTCTCGAATTTCACAACACCACACCCTTCTACTCTCTTCCTTCTATTCCTTCCAAACCACCACAATTCCCTACCTCCAAATGGCACGCAAATCATCTCTTCTATCGCTGGCCCAAGCTTCACTCCTTCTACCCTTCCTCCCGCCTATACCGTGACATACCTCCCAATGATTTACACACTAATTGACCTTCTAAAACCACATCATTTCCCCTACCACGCTGTACATACAACTCACAACAATCTTCCAAACCATGGCAAAGGTCCCTCTTCCTCCTAAGCACTTAAGGCCGAGTCTTCATGAACTAGATCGAGGCAAAAGGTACGAAGTTACAATTATCAACAACATGAGGAAGTAAATATAGAGGTCGAGGAGTAAGTTCCTTTCATAGAAACTGGGGCTATTGCTCATTAGGTTGCTTCACGGTCCTTTCCGAAAGAGTGCATTGAATACGATCAGAAAGGACGCAGAGCAAATGCCGATTATACCCATACGGCAAAAGGTCGGATAAAGGTTCAAATTCACACGAGGAAGAGCGCACTAATGTACTTCACCTGAGGCCCTTATATGCTCCGCCGGAAAACCACATGCTTCATACATCAATAAAGGAGTTCTTATAACTGATGATTTGTTTAAGCGTGGATTCCTATTTGGTCACTTTCCCACATCTCCCTTTCTACATTTGAGGCAACTGCCTTGTAAGATTGCTTCACTGGGGAAACCTCACACTCGAATTAATATACTAAGGAAAGGTCTAAAATGAACTATGCAGCAGTTCCAGTGGAAGTGATGCTATATGAGCCGATAATGGACTTTATCACACCCCGATAATGTGTAGTATACCTAGTGGTAACCATACGAGAATTACCCGATTTCGCTATCATTGTGCGGTTGGACACAACCACTTGGCAGAAGCCGATGATGTCAACATTGAAGAAGTTCCGTGCGTAACACCGGTGTCCCCAACAACAAAGTGATTTATCTCCTATTCACGGAAGCGCCAACAAAGGTACTCCGTGGAACCAACCTTCCCTCTCATCCACCAACTTCTCAACATCCCGTGAGATGTTTATAACTTAATGGACATTGAAGAAATCACAGACACAACACCTCTCCGGTACCGGTCGGGAGAAGTATCACATGTCATGTCCTCCTGATTTGGGTCATTCTCGCCCACCATAATGCTGATTTCAAAGAAAGTCCTCACCGCCTAATTTCACAATGGCGCATACAACATGCTAGGGATGAGGTGAGTCAAAACACTGATTCTGAGATGCCTATGAACCCGCCACCTCTATCGATGAAGTTACATTCAACGGCAGCACTAAAAGTGCTCACTGTGTTTGCTAACGTTAACTGAACGCGAAACAGTCGACGGTACACGTTATGGCTTCCAAAGAAACAAAGATGATGGATGGCAAGAGGTTTTGTCCAAAAAGAATAATAAAAGCAAGTGGGGAGTCAAGGCAAAATAAGCGAGGTGCTAATAAAACCTCATTTGTTTCTTATGAAAATAGCCTGCTCGAACGTCCGCGTCTTTGGCGGACAAAGGGATAGGCTGCCACGCAAAAGCCGGGTGTATCACAAACAGCGAGATGCGGTTATGATTTGTCTATTGAAACTAAGCTATCTCAAATCAAGGATGTAGTCTTTCTACCAAAGATTCAAAGTACTAAGCTTTGTCAAATTTAAATTCATCGAAGGAAATGCTACTTACTTTGGGATCCACTCCGTATTTGTTGGCGGTTCTTGCATGGACTCTCAAAGATATCTCATGTCCAGTAGCAAGAGCAACACGTTGTCCCTTCCTCGCTATTTGTGTACCCGCTTATAGCATCTCGGCTGTGGTTAGACGCTGCATCACCTTTTCTCATACTCAAGGCCACATCAATAAGCCTTGGATGATTAAGTGGAGATTTCAACACCTCATCGCAACCCTAATGATAAGGTGGGGGTCCTCCCTTCACGCCTATGCACTTAGGATCTGGAGAGCCTCAGAATTCTCATGGACTGAAGACGCCCTTCATCCCGGCTCTCTTCTACACTCGACGTAATGGTTCGGATGGTCTTAAGTTGATGAGTGTTACAACAAAATTGGAGTGATTTGACCTTAGAATGCAAGCAAGGCCACTTTATGCCTATGGAGCTCATCTCATCACCGGTCTGTGGATAGCCAATGATTATCAGATCCTATAACGCTGGGAAACGCTTCTTCAAGTTCATGAATACGTGCTTTCACCCACTTTGAGAACATTATGACTTCATGTTGGAGACAAGACATATGGGTACTGTCAATTCAGCCCTGCCTCCAAATTGCCTTGAAGCAAACTTAAGGGCTTTGGAACATAAGTGACTTTATGTATCGAATTAAAGAGCAAAAGTGGCAAACACATGTAGGCCCAAGCGAGGCTATCAATGCACACATGGAAAACTTTGATGAGGAGCAGCCAGCCAAGGTTAAGTCCTCAAGAGCAGAGCAAACACCTACTGGAAGCCAAAGACACTTATAAGGCGTAAGTCAAGCACGTAAGCACTGGACAGCCGATAGATGTTCCAAATACTTATGCTTGATCAAAAGAGTAATGTCAGGAACCCATTAACTTTCAGTTAATGGTACTATCACCACATCACCGTAATAGTTTAGTTGCTTGCTGAATTTTACAAAGGATCTATTAGGGTACTTCCCGAACACTCCACTACCAATCCTTTAACCCACTGCACCAACTACGGCCCAAAGTCAGAGTGAAGAAGAGAGATTACGCCTTTGTGATTTCATCACCCCAAAGGAGATTTCGGGAAGTAATTTCTCGATATAGGCAATGACAAGGCACCGGACCTCACGGCTATAATACCACGCTTTCTTCGGGCAGCTATCAGACGGAAAGACGCCGGGCCACCATGGCTGCAAGACGTGGTCCAAGAGTTCTTCTCATCGGAGTTCTTTGAAGGTGTTAATCATACCATCATTGTTCTGCCATCAAAAACTGACCATAATCCCAAGGTAAATGATTTCCGTGCCCATCGATTGACTAATGTGATCTATAAGATCATCACAAAGCATTCTAGCTACCGTATCGGCATCGATCCTTCCTTCATCGGCAAATCCCGCGGCTTTGGTGAAAGCGAAGAAATACGCATGGACAACGAGTGGCACAAGAGTCAGAGATTTATTGTGAGCCAGAATCCTCACCAAGACGACATGTTACTGGTGGACCTTTCGAAAGCATTCGACACGCTTCCTGAGCTTCCTCGGACTGGTACTGTTCAAATTTTACAGACGGCAAGACGGATCGATGAATGTTAGCTCAACCTCTCCTCTCGCATCAATGGTGAGCTACATGGATACTTCAAAGCGAAAGCGCCACAAGACAAGGCGCGCATCCCCACGCCCTACCTTGCTCTACACGGAATAATTCTCAAGGTCAAGCAGAAATGGAAGCGCTTCAGGCAGTCATATTTTCCAAAGTAAGAATTGGCATTACTCATCTTGTATCGCGCGACGACCATGCTTTTGTCAAAGGAGATATATCTTCATTGATCGCTATCATTCGAAAGAGTCGCGAGTCGCCTCTCGTGATTAACCCAACCCCGATAAACTCCGCCTACTTAGCGGAAACGATTCTACAGCCGACTTGATATCGAATTGCAGTGGGTTTCGCCATCGTAGCTTTCCAGACGATACTGGGGGATCCCTTTGTCCCCAATTTCAGTCTCTGCGGATCAATTTGCCCATTCACTAGTGCTATTTCGACTGAGATCTGAAATTAAAAATCACACCCTTTCTTACGGTAAATGAACCAATCAACACGCTGCTGGCCGAGCTGCCCGGCACTCATCCCTACCACTATCATCAGCGTGGCGTCCGCTATTCACTCCATGGGGAAACCACCAGAAGGTTGATATCATTTCACGCCTAAACGGGGCGTGGCTTCGGGTCTTAAGGAACATCATGAATGGAATCACGCCCGCCATCTGGTGATTTATCATAAACTCACACTAAGTCATTTCTACGGGTCCAATGGATCAATAGTCACTACTAAGAGATATTGCTAATTAATTGCGAGGTACACCCTGTGGACTCCCTTTATTCAAAAAGATTCTGGATTCGCCAGCACTTGAGCCATTCTCGTAGCTACAAGGAGCATTTGACGCAGCAAATGTCAGGTCAATCTGTGATATTTCATCTGCTCAGAGAGTAAGAGATTCTAAAAGACTCAGTTAAAAGCCAGATGTCACAATTTTGAAAGGGGATTCATTCTCCAAATTTCTTTACTATGCTGTTAATTGCAGGAAAGCAAGAAGCAAAGATATTTCCATCATTTCTCAATTTATAGATAAATCTTGTTGATTTCAAGCAAAGCTAATGAAAACAGTGGAACACCTCTTCTTTGACTCGCCTCATACACATGATTTGGAAGAGCATAAAAGATTAATGGTATTAAATAGAGATGACAATCACAAAGCTCCTTAAATGGATTAAGAAAGAAACAACACCGCTGGTCATGATCCGGAAATAAAGCATTTTACTTACTTTTGTGATATAATGGTTATGATTTGAGGCAAGAGCCAACGTTCTTTTGAAGGCACAAGTTTGCCTACAGATAGCATCACGTAAGAATCAAACAACATCTTATGGGGTAGCTTCTATGATTTTATCCTCCTTTGTGCGCAGCACCTTTGAGAGACCACCCTCCTCTATCTATTCTACGCACATTACGGTCGAGGTCAGACACCTCACCACCTGGACAGAGCCACTTCTTTTCATATTATTAGTAATAAGATTTATTTACATAAAAAAAAACTTTCACACAATTCAGCTCATATATCATATCGTCAAATATAAATAAGTCCTTATCTTTAAAATCATGAAATCAACCAAATTCACTTTGAAGATTACGATTGTCATCAGAATGCAGTTCACAAATCAGCGCTAGAAAAGATAGGAAGCAGGTTCACATACCGCGACGATTATCACACTCAGCAAAATGTCAGTACAACCTTGCTAGCCTTTTTCCACCCTTCAAGTAGAATACGCCACTGGAGCCATTTGCACCTATACTAGCTATAAACGCCTATCAACTTTCTAGATCTTCAGAATATTCTAAATACAAGATTCCTTATTCTACAGAAAATTCGCAAAGACCTCCCCGCAACCACATACAAATCTCCTCTCTACCGGCCCACAAAGCCAACAACCTGCGGCGATGCTTAATCCTGACGTGTACAACACCTCACAAATATACCATGTGTTTCATCAGAACATACCCAATGTAAATACAGCTTAATTCTATCAATCTTCATCCTCATATAATATACTAAGTATAATTACTACAACATGTAATATCCAATTACAACAGTGGACATAGATCATTACCAAGTAAGCCCAAAATTATCTCAACATATACGCCGATCCTCGAGCAACGTTAGGCTCAACTCTCACGCCCACAACCCGCCTCCAAAGTCGTAATCTTTGGCTTTCAACAACTCTTAACACTTCAAATCCAAGCTGTAGCATTTTTCTGTGGTTTCACTTTGCGACTATTGGAATAAAGTAGCATGCCCTGGGTATCAAAACAACTTTAGCCAACCAGATACCAGGTTACAGTATCTGGGATTATACAACAATACACAAAGTATTTTCTACAATAAAGTAGGTGAGGGACTAAACACTACAAAGCGGGAGTGAGTATTTGCTTGGGAAAGTATTCAAGCGATTTAATTTAGTTCAACTTAAGCGTATATGATGGGAGAATTCGCCGTCAAGATTAACGCAGCTGTGGTTATATTGCAAAGTGTGGTGGTCCCAATTACTAACATACACAACGATTTTGTTTCTCAAGTGTCACAAGGCATTATTTTCAAGCAAGGACAGCATAGCCAATCGTCTCCACCACGCCCACACGGGCCACCTTCAGTGGTGACACGGTCCGCCCCTTACTGCTCCAAATATTCTTCGCTTCTCCTAAAATATCCAAAATAATCGAAATCTCAAACAACAAAGTTGGTCCTATTAAAATCAGAATTTCTCCCCTGTGGCCCCACGTGACCATTTCCGAAATAAAATCTCATACTTAATATAATCCAAGAAGTCCAATACCAAACTGGAATCCAATTTCACTCAACGAACCTTTTTCCTTCACACAAAACCCTGAACTTTTCCGCTAAACTCACACCTTTCTTTCTTTCCAAAATTGTCGTATTCGTACGACGTCTCCCCACATACATACTCCCGAACTACTGGCATAACATTCTTCCTTAGAAACATTCGTCCTCGAATGTTCTCTCAAGTCTCAAAACATAACTCACGGTATAGTCTTCACTACTACACTACTAAACCAA